>JASDQU010738248.1:31390-44921 GCA_032191745.1 Picea mariana | reverse complement strand
TATTTGGAGTAATGGAATCTAATTGTAGATTATTTCATTTTCTTTGTCACTCCAAGAATTTTGCGTCACTAATCACCACAAATTTCTTGATAACTAGATTATATAGTCTATAGGCTTTGGAGTGTTCATTGCACCCTATGAAAATGCACTTTACACTCCTGCTGTCAAATTTACTTATCATCTCCTCTTAGACATGTGCATAGGCTATACAACCAAAAAATATTAAGTGAGAGACACTTCACTTCATGTGATTCCATGCTTCTTGAGGCAATTTATCTTTCACACTTTTTGTTGGAGATCGGTTCAGTATGTATGTTGAGCAAGAAACAACTTCAACTCAAAAATCATTCGACATATTTCTAACTTTGATCATGCTCCTTTCCATGTTCATGATGGTCATATTTTTTCTTTTCGCCACTCCATTGTGCTACAGATTGTATTTGGTGGTGAACTACCTTTTAGTTCCCTACTATCTACAAAAAATTTCATACTCCTTTGAGGCATACTCTCCTCCTCCATCTAACCTAAGAACTTTGACATATTTGACACTTTGTTTTTCTACTAAAACTTTAAAGTCTTTGAACTTTGTGAATGTATCTGATTTTGTTTTGAGGAGGTATACCCAAACTTCCCTACTAAAATCATCAATGAACGTTAGAAAATAACAACCTTCACCAATGGAGTAGGTTTGCATGGGCCCACATAGATGTGTCTGAACTAGTTCTAGATGCTCTTTGGCTCTATAGGAGGCCACTGGAAAGTTGTCTATTTGATGTTTTCCAAGGATCAATCTTTCACAAGGGATATTTTGTTCATTCAATATAGACAACCCACTAACAATTGATTGTTTTTTCAAGAGACTAAGACTCCTAAAAATGTAGGTGACCATACCTAAGATGTCACAACCAAGTCTCATATCTTCTTGAGACATTTAGTGCATATGACTATGACATGTTTACACTTCTAAGATTCAATGGGAACATTCTATTATTGGTCATTTCAACCTTTGCAAAAATTCTTATACTAAGTGGCCTATCTAAGATAGTGCATCTGGAGTCCTTGAATTTGACATCATAACCATTTTGACTCAACAGTCCTATATTGATTACATTGTGTCTAATATTGGGTACATTGAAGACATCAATAATGTCTTTCTTCTCATTTTTCTTGGGTAAGATCGACACAACACCTTTTTCTGAGGTATTGACATGATAATCATCTCCTAAAGTAATTCCATCTTGAATAGAGCTATCAATGCTAGAAAATAACTTTTTGTTACCTGTCATGTGATTGTTGCAGCCATTGTTCAACAACCAAAGATCCCTGTTGTAATATTCTTTAGTTATTTGACATGAAATGAACATTGCCTCACATGTCCCTTCTTCAATGTTGGAGATATTAGCTCTACCATTATTCATATATGATTGTTTGTTTCTGCATTCACTTTCATAGTGACCATATTTTTGTAATAGTAATATTGGACTTTGGATTTTTCTATCCATCCTATTCCTCTCCCCCTATAATTACGAGAGTGTTTTGGTTTATTTTATTGTTCTGACTATTCTAGTGTTTTTATTCATTTTGCTTGATGATTACCTCTTCCCCTATTTCCTCTCTACCTCTACCAATGAATAATTGAGTCTTCAAGACATTTTCTAAGGATTACTCTTCCATGTTGATTCTTGACTCATGGGACAAAAGAGAACCCACTAGTTCTTCTAATATCAATTTAGACGGTCTTTGGACTCTTCTATGACAATGACAACCATTTCAATTTTTTTTAGGAAATATTGATTTTTTTCAACAATTTTCTGATCTTCAATCTTCGCTCCATGAATCTTGAGACGATTCACAAATCCCATGAGTCTGATCATGAACTAGTCAATGTTCTTTATCTCCTTCGTCTTCAAGGTTTCAAACTCTATCCTTAGGGTTTGAAGATTCACATTCTTCACTTTGTCATTACCCTGATCTGCTAATTCCAAGATATCCCACGTTTGTTTTGCACTAGATGCTCCTATTATCTTGGGAAAATTCAAGTCATACACTATACTTTGGATCCAAAACTTGTCCTTCTTCTCCTTTTTCCTCAATTCTGCAAGATGATTTCTTTGGGCATAATCATGGCTTGAAGAGTTGCTTCATTAGGCTCTCAAAAGGTATTTTTGGTTCCCAACATTCATGGTCTTTCATGAAGGTTTTCATCCTTAAAGATAGTTCTTGCCAAGAAGAACCCATCCCCGTGTTTTCCCTAGATTACTTGTGGAATCCATTAAAAATTGACTTTTTACTAAAAGAAACCAACAACAAAAGAAAATACCTAAAATTTGTTTCCTTATTTTTCCAATTTATTTTACCTTTCATGCCCATATTTTTTTTATTTTTTAATAAATTAAAAATCACTCCCTTTGTGTATTTCACCACTTGTCACCGCTATATGCATTTTCTTACTTTGAATTAATCATTAGGTTCATGTTTCCTTTTTCCCTTAAGATAGATTTCCCTTTTCAAAATAAACCAACTTCCTTTTTCGTCCTTTTTTTTAATCCATTTCTCCTTTTTTTTGGTTGCCTTTGAAAAATATTTTTACTTTTACTTTGAACCAAAGTAATTGTCACTTTGAAAAATAATTTCAAATTCAATCATACCATCACACAACTAAATCAATTCTTTAAATAAATTTTCAATTAATATTTTTAAAAACTTATATGAAACCCTAACAATATTATTTCTAGGTAGCCCTTAAAAACAATCCTTCAAAATTTTAATTCACCGAGAATGGACCTCTTTAATTGAGTGGCTAGGGTTTGAGAAAATGAGAGTGGTCCTGAGCAAATATCTAACGTTCAAAGTCACTTTAACTTTGTCACTTTTTCTTTCACCCAATTTTTACACATCTCTATTTCTATGTCTTCGATTACTATTTATCTGGATGAACTATCTATGACTATCAATTTGATAGGGATATATGAAAAAAAATCCCTACCTTAAAATTATGTTTTTTAGAATGACAAAGAACATAAAGACTTTCTCACTATTCTTTAACAAATTATGTTTTGCAGTTTTGTATAAAGGAAGCAAAGAATTCTACTTCCATGTTTAATTCAAAATCAAACAAATCATAACATCATTTGCAATCTTTACAAAAAAATGTGTAGGAGTTCAAACTATAATGTCATTTGAAATCTCACAATTTAAAATGAAATGATAACATTTGTATTCTTCCACAAAAAAAGAGAGTTCCCATGAAAATAAATTGTTTAAGGCATTGCACAATTAAAATTAAGTAGATTGATTAAGATTAAATACTTAAAAGTTATATCTAATACTTCTTATCTCCAATTATTTTTAACATGCAATTAAAATCAAATAAATTTACAAATAATTAAATACTTAAATATTAAAGAGGAAGTATTTTGAACTTGCTCACTTTCAAAATACAAGGCATGCACAATTCCATTAACTTAATAGACTTTAAAAATTGTTACAATAATGAGCATAAACATAATTAATACACTTAAGAATTTTCACATGTTTTAAATTAAAATTAAAATTTGACAATAGAAAAAAAATTCTTATAAAATTATTGTGAAGGTAAAAGACTTAATATTGTTATGATATATTTTTGAAACATTATATTTTTTAATAGATTTTTTTTTATAAATATTTTTCAATCCAAATAAAAATTTTAACTCAAATTTATTAAAACATTTAATTTCAAAAAAAAAAAATTAAAATAATAAAAATTAAACATTTAGAATGTATAATAAAACTGGAAGATATAATAAATCTTTTTCATTCACACATTTGTTTCATATTTGAGTTCTTCTCCATCAACAAATAAACCACTAAATATTTTATATGCATTATTTTAATTTAAAATGATTATCAATACATTATTAATACTCTTTCATTTCATTGAATATATAAAAACTTTGTGGCCATCTCCTCTTTCCTTTAATTTTATAAACATTTCAACTTTTACAAATTCCATTTATTTCTTTTAGATAAATATAATTTTTCAAATATCTTATCCACTTATATATTTATTTACTACTCTTTTACATTTATTATTATATTTAACATTTACATTTACATTTACATTTACATTTCTTATTATTACGTTTAACTTTTACATTTATTATTATTACATTTAAATTTATTATTATTACATTTAAAACTGGAAAATTAAAAACTTTAATAAATTTGTTACACTTTAACCACAGCAACAAGCCATTACAATATGAACAAATAGCCATTACTTTTAAAACGAAATTATGTGTGTATCCCAGAATTTAAAGTTACGTAATTGTATTTGACCGTCTGTGTTCAGGAATTCTACGTGAAGTGATTGCTTCAGATTTGTTAGTGGGATGAAGGTTGTATTGTCCCCTCACAACCACTGTGGACCCCATCGGGAAGCGGGGAAGCTTAACTACATTTCACATTTACGGACGACCCCACGTGATTTGTTTATGGTAGTTGGCATATATTAGTCCAATCCCTTTATTAATATTATAATCATATATATTTTTTCACGGCCACATTCCTTTGCTCTGACGCAGCCGTAAGTCTCTAGAAACAAAACTATTCAATACATCAGAAGCTTTGGGTGCTGAGTCATTGTCCTCATGGACATTAAATTTCCAACGATCAAGTCATGGCTATGTACGGATGACAACTTTGTTACTTTAAACTCAACCTAAACAAAACAATTTAGTTCAATACACAAAAAACAAAAGAGATAGGCTATTAAATAAGTATAGGATAGAGAATATAAGTATAGGATAGAGAATAAAGGAGATATGGATATTAAACAAGGTTGCATGGCAGCTTATACTTGCCGATGAAGTCCTTACCAGTAGGTAATAAAAAATGTATTTGAATAACTAATCATAATTTAAAAAAATGTTTTAAAATAATTAAAAAAATTAAATTGTAATGTTATACCTTTAAAAATGCTCAAAATTATTTTGGTCAAACCTCAGCTAATAGACTATCAATAGGATATCCAATACTATATACCACTGCAAGCAACAGGTATAATAACCAATATCCCTTCACATTATTTTCAATGATCTAAAAAAACCCAATTTCAAAAAACATTTAGATATACATTGTAAAATGCTCAAACTTATATTTAAGGTTAACACTCAAAATTTGTAATATAAAAATAAAACTTATATTTAAGTTTAACCCTTAAAAAAATTGTGAAAAAAGAATACAAATGCCATCCACTTTGAATTGTACAAAATATTATATTATTTTATTTTAACTTTAACACTCAAATAATTGTGAAAGAAAAAGTACAATTGTCATCCATTTAAATCCTACATACAAAATATTATTTTATTTTATTTAAATGTGCCTAGGAAAAAGGTACCCATGAGAACAACCATATTTATTTAACAAGATGGGCCCCCAACTTTTGACAATATATATAAAAAAACAAAAAATATTTATTACAATAACATTGGAGGAAGTGAAGGCAGCAATAAGACTTCAAAGTTTTTGGCCAATAAAATATCACATAAATGAGATTTAAAATTTAAAATAAATAAATATTTTATAAAACATTGGATAAAGGGGTGTATATTTTATGGTCAACCATGAACCAATAAAAGGTCAAACCTAACTTAAAATTATATACCATGCTTATCAACAGATATAATAAGTGTATTACATATAATCAAGTAGATCTCTGTATTAAATAAGTGTAAAACATATAATTAAGTATCATGACAATTAATTAAGGACAAATGGTAATATTTTAGATTTTTTTTTTATAAATTTTAAATTTAAATATTTTTTTTTTGGTTTTTGGACAATTTCACAATTACGCAAGGATAAATTGTCATTTCATGGTTTTCAACCAATTAAAAAATTGAGTTTTTAAATATTAAATATTTACAAATAATTTTTATTTTTTAAAATATTAAATTTAATAATTAAATATTACTAAACATTATAAAACATTATAATTTTTTTTATTAAAACTTAGAAATCAAAACAGTTTGACCCAAAATTGATTACTATATTCTATGCTTTGGCACGGAGGACTAATAATACTTTTCTCACATCTAAGACATCAAATGATCGATTTCATTGGTCGATGAAGATACCTCAACGGAGCTAATTCCTTCACATCCTCAAATCTTGTACATTTAACATTTAATGCATAATACACTATACCACACAAATACATCGAATTTTGATATAAGTAACGGCATTCATGAGAAAAACTTATATAGAAACAGAAACGACATAGAACATCCACATAGGGAATCCGGAGAGGCTTACTTTTACGTTTTCATGAAGATCCAAAGTGAATGGTATGTACGTATATGTTACATCAAACACGGGATGTAAGGCAAACTGACTATCAAGCTTCAGCGGAGATTCTATTCCAATTACTAATTGTTGTGTATGATTTATAATTATTCGCTGAATTATTGATTTCTTTGGAGTTTAGTCTCCAATAGGTTTAAATTTCATGGGAGGGGTTGAGGATGAAAGCCATTTGTATGAGAAAATGAGAAGCACGGAATACAGAGAAAGAGAAAGAGCACAGAAGAAATTGTATTCAGTATATTGAGTATAACAGAAAAGAGTACATTGAGAAAAGGGAAAAGAGTTGAGTTAAATAGGGTTAAGCAAATCAAGAAACGAAAGTACAGCTGGCCAGGACAGCTGGCAGTGTACAGTCAGATTGTTGAGATTACATTATATTTAACACTCCCTCTTAAACTCAACAGTTACAAACATCAGCACTGATAATGCCCAAGTGTTGTCTCTGAAAATCAAAAATGGATTTTCTCAGTGGCTTTGTGAAAATATCTGTGAGCTGATCTCGAGAACCACATAATTGAAGTGCTATGTCACCATTATTGACGAGCTCGCGAATGAAGTGAAAGCGAGTGTCAATATGCTTGCTTTTCTTGTGAAACACATGATTTTTGGATAGAGCAATTGCTGAAGTGTTGTCACAAAAGATAGGAGTTGGCTCCTTTTTTGTATGTGACATATCATTCAATATTCTTCTCAGCCACACAGCTTGACAGGAAGCTGAGGTAGCAGCGACATACTCTGCCTCTGCAGAAGATATTGATACAATGGGTTGCTTCTTTGATGCCCATGAAATCAGGTTCATGCCCAGGTGAAAAACATGTCCTGAGGTGTTTTTCCTGTCATCTAGTCTTCCTGCAAAATCACCATCTGTGTAACCAGAGAGATGATTATCATTAGACTGAGTGTACCATAAGCCAAAATTGAGAGTTCCTGCAACATATCTTAGAATCATTTTCACCATCTTCCAGTGAGAATCTTTGGGGGATTCCATAAACTTGGAAACAAGGCTGATTGCATACATAATATCAGGCCTAGTTGTTGTAAGATACAACAAAATTCCTACTAAACTTTTGTACAGGGTAGGGTCCACTATAGGGCCTCCATCTTTCTTGCTCAATTTTGTGCTTAGGGGTATATGAGCTTCTGTTGGATTGCAGTCTTCCATGCATAATCTTTTGATGATGTTCGCTGCATACTTTTGCTGACAGACAAAAATGCCTATGGTTGATTGATCAACCTCAATTCCCAGAAAATATCTCATTATGCCAAGATCTGTCATTTCAAACTCAGATTGCATGGCATGTTTAAAACTGGTTAACTCAAGATTTCCAGTATATATCATGTCATCAACACATAAACATACAATCAGAATTTTACCGTGTTGATCTGTTTTGGTGTATAAAGTTGGCTCATTTTGGCTTCTGCTGAAACCACTTTTGATCAGGTAAGTGTCAATTTTGTTGTACCAAGCTCTTGGAGCTTGTTTTAAGCCATACAAGGCTTTCTTCAACCGATACACTTTGGTAGGCTCCTCTTGGACTTCAAATCCAGGTGGCTGATCCACATAGACCTCTTCTTCTAAGACACCATTCAGGAAAGCTAACTTGACATCAATCTAGTATACTTGTCATTTGTGTTGAGTTGCTATGGCTAAGAGAGTCCTTACAGTGTCTAACCTTGTTACTGGAGAAAAAGTTTCACCATAATTAGTACCTGGTTGTTGTGAGAATCCTTTGGCAACAAATCTTGCCTTGTGCTTTTCAATCTGCCCCTTTTCTTTGAGTTTAGTTTTGTAAACCCACTTGACACCAATAATTTTCTTGTGTCTGGGCAGATCAACAAGGTCCCATGTCTTGTTCTTCTCAATGGATTCAATCTCTTGGTTCATGGCTTGACCCCAATGTGGCTCCTTAGCTGCTTCTTTAAAAGACGTGGGTTGACATGACATTAAAGCAAAAAGGTTGTGATGTTCAATGTCATCCAATTGCTGATGGATTTCTCTCAAACTTCGAGTTCTCTGGTTTGGAAGTTCAGAGGATAAGTATCTGCTAGAAGTTGAGTTATCCTGAGAGTTTTCAGATTGTCCTTCTACCTGCAATCTTGGAAAAGAAGGTTGAGGTATTGGTTGTCCTGAGTCTTCTGTGTTTTCAGGATTGGGCAGCAATGAATTTTGACTGTCCATTTGTTGATTTTCAGATTCGTTCCAGAGTTGATTTCCAGAAATTTTACATCTCTGCTGAGAATTAGTTTTTTTGAGATTGGATTCTAAAGCCTATAAGTTTTTGATGTTTCATTGTATCCAGTAAAGATACATTTCTCACTTCTATCATTCAGTTTCCTCCTTAATTCGGAAGGTATGTGAGTGTATGATATGCATTCAAATGTCCTTAGATGAGCAACATTTAGCTTTGTCCCACTCCATACTTCTTGAGAAACTTTCATCTTGAGACTGGTTATTGGAGATCTATTCAAGAGATAGACTGAGCATGCTACTGCTTTAGCCCAAAAAGTATTTGATAGACATTTCTCTTTGAGTAGGCTTCTTGCCATATTCATAATTGTCTGTTTTTTCCTTTTAGCCACTCCATTCTGTTGTAGAGTATACCTGGTTGTAGTTTGCATGATGATGCCTTGTGATTTGCAGAAATATGCAAATTCTTTGGAGTTGTATTCTCCTCCTCCATATGACCTGATTTCTTTTACATATTTTCCACGTTGTTTTTCAGCTTCAGCTTTAAATTCTTTGAATTTTGCAAAAGTTTCAGACTTGTGTCTCAAAAAATAGATCCATATTTTCCTGCTAAAGTCATTAATAAACATTAGAAAATAAAAGCTACCACCTATTGACTCTGTTTGCATTGGTCCACATAGGTCAGTGTGAACAAATTCGAGATGTTTGGCTTGAGTGGAGGACTGTGGAAAACTAGTTCTCTTATGTTTTCCAAGTAGGCAAGACTCACATGGGGGATTTTGCTCTTTGAAGATAGGGAGACCTTTGACCATGGAGTGTTTATGTAGAAGACTTAGACTCTGAAAGGGTAGATGTCCAAATCTTGTATGCCAAACCATAGTTTCATTGGGGGTGGATGCACTTTGTCAATATGTTTGGATCAGATTTGCAGTTCTGAGGGTTAGGGGAAACATCCTATTCTGAGTCATGAGAATTTAAAAAATCAATTTTCTGTTGGGGGTTTTATCATATATCCTGCATGAGGCTCCCTCAAAAAGTACCTTATAGCCATGTTCAATGAGCTGTCCTACACTTAACAAATTATGTTTCAGATCTGGAACATGATTGACATTGTTTATGTCTGTCTTTACATGTTGTTCAGTAAGAATAGGTACAGTTCATTTTCCTTGAACTTTGACTAAGGAATCATTTCCAAGTGTAATATAAGAGGAAATTGAAGAATCAATGCATGAGAGTAAATCTTTGTTACCTGTCATGTGATTGCTGCATCCACTGTCCAACAACCAGAGATCTTTATGATGTTCTTCAGTCTTGTGGCATGAGAGAAACATACCTTCAGAGGTTTTTCCTTCATGATGTGAGATATGTGCTCTGCCTGAAAGCTAATATGCGTGCTTCTTCTTGCATTTGGATTCATAGTGTCCAAACTTTTTGTAGTAATAGCATTGTATGCTTGATTTGTCATTTGATCTTCTCCCTCTGCCTCTTTGAGGCTGGAAATTCTGATTCTGGTTCTGTTGTCTGTGACCTTGGAAATTTTGATTTTGGTTCTATTGTCTGTGACCTCTGCCTCTTCCTCTAACTCTCCCTCTGCTGAAAGAGAATTGAGTTTTGAAGGCATTGACGATAGACTCATCTGTGAGATGCAGTCTAGTCTCGTGTGTCAACAGGGAACCAATTAGTTCATCTGTTGAAAAACGTTACAGATCCTTGGATTCAAGGATTGTTGTAACGACCATTTCGAATTTCTTTGGTAAACTTCTGAGGACTTTCTCAACAATGCGTTGATTAAGAATGACGTCATCAGTCAATCTGATCTGGTTCACGATTCCCATGACTCTGGTCATAAACTGATCAACATTTTCAGACTCTGTCATTCTTAAAGTCTTGAATTGCGTCCGCAAGGTCTACAATTTGACTGTTTTGACCCTATCATTTCCTTCGTAGGCTGATTTAAGGATGTCCAAGGCCTATTTTGAAGTAACATCGCCTATGATTTTTGAGAAAATCAAGTCATCCACTGAATTTTGAATCCAGAATTTGGATTTATTCTCTTTGTTCCTCTGTGTTGCTTGATCAGTTCTCTGTTGGTTGGTCATGGAAGCAAGGTCTATTGGATCTGGTTCCACATATCCAAGATCCACTGGATCCCAACACTCTTGTGCTTGCAAGAAGGATCTCATTCGAAGAGACCAAAACTCATAATTCTTTCCAAGAAGAATCGGTCCTTGAGTTGGTCCTAAATTTCTAGACATGGCCATCTTTAAAAAAATTTAATACAACATAAAAAGAATTGATAGAAAATTTTGTGTTTACCTGTTTCCTGTGCGAAAATCGTGTCTTTGAATATCGTGTCTTCAGAAGTGACTTTAGACCGAAATACGCGATGTAGACTACTTCTTTGACTTTGACTTGGCTAGATCTGACTATCCGAGCGAAAGATCTATTAATCCAGGGCTCTGAGCTCTGTTATTTTGCAACTGTAGCAACTGTAATGGCGGAATTGGTCCAAATGCGAGCTCAACCCCGTCTGAATAAGAACTGAGCGGGAGCTCCTTCCTCACATGACCACTACCCGTGACCACTGGCTTAGCTCACAAAGAGCGCGTCGTGTTTTGCGACCTCGAGAGTATAGGTGTGTGAGCCACTCCTGACTCTCCAACTCCCGAACTCCGAAAGGGGCTTAATGAGCTCTCATCTCCTCTCGTATCCTTCCTCCAAACGACCACGACGCTATGACCACAGTCCACTTTTCGGGATTTCGTGGTTAGCGAAGTTGCGATGCAACTCCAACCTTTCCTCCTTGGAATCCCGAAATCCGAAACTCAGATCTATCCTCTGTTGCGGATCGATGGTCCAGATCCTCCTATGATCTGACGATCCAGATCCTTTCTAGATTTTGCATTTCGCGAAGTCGAACGACTTGCACGTCCGTTCTCCCAATCCTCGAAATGTCGATGGCACTAGATCGTCGGTCTAGGCCTCTCTTTGATCGACAACTATGATCGAGTCAGGGTTTCATGCTTCACAACCTCGAAGGATGGTGCACCTCTGTCCTTCCGATTCTCGATTTTCCCATTGCGTCACATCGACGACTCACGATCTTTCTCAATCCAATGACTCAGATCGAGTTGTGATTTCGCGATTCGCGAATTCTCACTGGTATGTTCTCTGACCTTTACTCCGTGTGAGTCAGCGAAATGTCGAGATCTTGCCACGTGTCCTCCTTGATGGACGGTCCCAACGATTTTGGGATTTCGCGACTTCGCAAGTAGACTTTTCTCCTATGTGCTCTAGAGGACTAATCCTCGTGCACTTTCTCCCGGATCCGACGGCTATCGATCCTCTGCGCTAAATCTGATGGCTGAAAATCTTTTTCCTTTTCTGCATGCTCCTCGTCCTTTCTGAACTCGATCGATGGCTCAAATCTATTCATAGGGCCGATCTTATGGCTGTTCTGTTTGTCCTTTGTTTCTTTGGCTTGTCCTTTGGCGCTCTTTGCATAATTCTCTCCGTAAGATGGAATTTCACGAATTCTTTAAAGAACTTACGAAGTTTTACTCTTTTGCAGCTTTGTTTCCTTAAACTTTTTGAGCGTATTGCACTCTGCTTCCTCACGTTTGCTTTCTGCAACAATCTTTTGAGCGTATGGCGAACTGTGGATTTCTCTCCAGGCTTTTTGAAGAATCTGCATCCGTGCTCTTGTTCACAGTGTAAGCTCTACGCTCCTTAGGGTCGAGTTGCTCTCCAAACTTGTGAAGAGGCTTATTTCTGAAGCTCTGATACCATGAGAAAATGAGAAACAGAGAATACAGAGAAAGAGCAGAGAAGAAATCGTATTTAGTATATTGAGTATATAAAAAAGAGTACATTGAGAAAAGGGAGAGCTAAATAGACTTAAGCAAATCAAGAAATGAAAGTACAGCAGTGTACAGTCACACTATTGAGGTTACATTATATTTAACATTGCAAAAAAATAACACTATTCCATAAGACATCTAGAATCAACCGATCTCACACAATAATACTTACAGGTCATAATATCCACTCAGTACAGGCTCATTTTTCCAACATTAGACTCCAATTTCAACTCAACTTAACTTAAAAAAAAATTCTATAATTAACCAACGAAAAATAGCTTTACTTGCTCATTGCTTCCTTTTCAAAAGTTTTTAAGTCTAAAATGCATTAGGTTTTCACGACTATTTTAGCCATGTCATTCAAAGGGGAAAAGCCCAAGGTGATAAAGTTAACCATGTCCTTTCAGTTCATTGAAGAACCGCTCTAACTACATTGTGAGAGTTACAGAATTGTCCTCTTCTCCGTGGACAAGCAAAATGGATTTCTTTATTTTATTCACTAACATATAGAGGCTCATCTCAATATATGTTTTTGTTGCTTCTCATAGTGTCTTTTCTTCATTCTGAAATCCAAAGGAAGATATCATCAAGGGGAGGAGGACGTTGTGTGTGGATAGGTTCGTCATTCTGACGATTTTTTCTAAGGTGTCTCTTATCAAAATTACTCAACATTGTTGTCGTAATATATTTTTACAGCGAGAAATAAAGTGAATCCTCCTTCAAAATTATTAGATCGACTGCAATAAATAGTTGAACTAAATCGGGAGAATCGAGCATCATTGGGATTGAAACAATTTCTCCGTAGCTAAAACCCTAAAACTAATCCATCTATCAAATGTCTAGTTGTGCTTTGCTTCATGGAAGCCTAAGAGCTAAGAATTGTAAACCATCCATCTATCATGATCAAGATATCGATGGTTGTGGTAGCAAGACTATTTCATTTTCCATCCAACTATTATTCCTTTTTCAAGACCGTTGGCATTCCTAGTCAACTTGTACGTTGAATGACTCACCTTGTGAGCTCATACATAACTGTGAGAGGCCGTTGGAATCTGCAAAATTCCTATCGACCACCAAAAAGTAGCGAGTTCTCTCTTGTTATCATCAAAGGTCCCAATTGTGCAGTGGAACG
>JASDQU010738248.1:14772-26467 GCA_032191745.1 Picea mariana | reverse complement strand
TATATATATATATGGTTTATTATGCCATTTTCTATATCTAATTATTCTCCATGTGGTTACAACTCAATAGATATAACTGAAAGAATTGATAATGCCTAGTTGAATAGATCATTTAAGCAGTTTTTGGTTTATATTGTGAGTGATTTAAATTCTGCAAGAATGCTTTCCTAGATAACAATTTCCTCCTACAACAGTAGAATAAATTTTCTTTCGTGCAATTGTAACTTAGGTTTATATTTTTGTAATGTCATACAGGATTCTTTACTGTAAACATAGGTATTTTCATATCCATGTCACGTTTCTCCACTACCTATGATCACCCATAGCCCTGACGGAATCACCCCAACACCATAGAAATTACTCCAATGCTAATGAGAATCCATAGTCCTTGTGGATATATTTACATGTCCCTCTGACCAGTTGAATTTCCATTCCTAATCTTTTACCAATAAATATATCTTTATCATACACATGATGGGGGGGAAATGGCCCTTTACACGTAGGTGGGTATGATGTTTGTTTATCACAATTGACCATTGAGTGATAATAATATCCCCTTAAGTTATTTAGACCTAAATGTTCCACTTGTCACCTTTCGTTATGGTTCATTGATTTTATCATGAGTGGATGGAACCCTTTAGCCAACTAAATCATTAAATAACATCTTGATTTTCAAAGTCCTCAAGGATTTAGTCACTTGGAATGTTCCAAGTCCACCACAACTCTAATAATCTTGGAAAACCTTATAATTCATATCTTTTTCCCCCTCCTGTTTTTTTTATCATGATGGTGTAGAACATAGGAAGTTTACAAAGATTGGATAGGTGTACATTATATTCATGGAGCTCATTTAAAAGAAAAAAGTCAACAAATGTAAACTTCCATGAATGCAATATCAACCAAAAATTCTAAAAAATAAAGAAAAATAACTCGAAGTCTAAAGCTAAATTACAAATTACAAAATTACAAAATAAAGAAAATAAGTGTAAATATAAAGCAATGTAAGAAAATCTATAATTTCAAAAAATTAAAAATGGAATTCTAAAGTACGAAATGAAAGAGAAAATATGAATTAAAATCCTTAAAATTTAAGGAAACAAAAAACCTACTAAATACAAGCGAGATGCCTTAGTGTCATCTAGCTAAAGTATTGTTGTAGAATTTGGTCATTGAGTAGGAGGAGATCCAAATTTGCCTCCATGTTTTCCATTAGTATGTAACAATATAAATACTATCATCCACTTGGAATGGATCAATATAAAGATATGGAAAATTTGAATTATTTCATTAGGATGATTTAGTTTATAGAACATGAGAATGATATTTCTTACTTGGAAATTCTTAACGCTAGATGTGTATTTATAGAACCAACATTTAACAATTTATTAGTAGTGTGTGCACTGCAATATTCTTTCTACTTAGACATATTCTATATTTGATAGGATAACATTTCTATTTTGGATAGTAGAGGAGCTCTACCCATCTTCCAATTGATGTGGAAAAAAGGAAGGTAGAAATATATTCAAAGGTAAAATGGATTCCTTTCCATAAAATATAATGTAAGGCAAGGTGCTTAATGTCTCTTTACGAATTATTCTATTAGGGTCCTACCATAACCTCTGTACTTTGGGTACTTAGTAGTTGTTACATTAATGTGGGAGGTTGTCTTCTTTGATTAAGGCACATTAGATAGTTATTTGGTAATTACTTAATGTAAAAAGGTTCCTCGCACTTTGGGATGCATATATCATGACAACGTTCATGTAGAGGAAAAGGAGCCTGTGGAGTACATGGATTAGGAGGTGCATTGGTC
Organism: Picea mariana; assembly: GCA_032191745.1. Taxonomy (NCBI): domain Eukaryota; kingdom Viridiplantae; phylum Streptophyta; class Pinopsida; order Pinales; family Pinaceae; genus Picea; species Picea mariana. The sequence continues at coordinate 24,654 of JASDQU010738248.1, read as the reverse complement.
TCCATGTAGGCTTGGAGGAGGATCATTGAAGTCCTTGGAAACTTGGAGGAGGAACATTGGTCATATCCAATCATAACACTTAATCATAACAAGATTTATAATCATACCAATAATCATAACAAGGTATGAAATCATAGAAATAATAATAACAAGCTATTGAACCATATTAGTAGTCATGATCATAGCAAGGTATCTACCACATATATACATACTCAATAATAATATGAAACCAATCAATGGCAAGGTGCCCAACACAGGTGCATACATATCATTAAATATCTCTTTAATAGGGCATCCACATATGTATGCATCATATGAGGTGAATCATATATATGCATCATATGAGGGTGAATTGGCAATCATGTCAAGTGGCATGCAATCATAAAAAAGTGTCATGCATCTATAACAAGTGTTATGCACAAAATTCATACATGCCCATTTATAGGTTGATTTGGCAGGGCATGCAGTGCCAAGTCACTTAGGCAAGTTGGAGTTCCAAGTAAGCATGCTAACTCTGTTCAAGTCGAAGTTCTAAATTCAATTCAGTTCAGTTCTAACTAAGTCATTGCTTTAGTTATAATTCAGGATTAAAGATTTAAGTTCAGTTGAAGATACATGCAACGCCTTGGGATATTTTAAGCCACACTTCTCCTCCTTTAAGTAAACAATCAACCCTCATTCTAAATAACTATATACAAGTTGTGTATGAGTCATAAGAGGGAGGTGAATATAAGTCCAAAACTAGGGCGTATATTAGTACACTTATTGGGTGCATATCAATCCACAATAGAGGTTCATATCAGTCGAGGACAACACTTATATCAATCCCAGATCTGAGCGTAAATATGATTCCAAGACAGAGGAAAATAAACAGGTGTAACAAAAACATGCATCAACCATATACCAGGTGTAACAACGAGTGTAACAACAACATGCATCAAGTTCCATATAACAGGTGTAATAGCATCTATAAAAACAAAATGTAACAGCCAGATAAGGTGCATATATCATACCTATAACAATAGAGAATATCATTCATAAAGAGGATGGTGTGACAGTCTATCAAAGGCACCTACAATATATTTTTAATTAGCAAGAAGTGAGTCTGAGTTGAGTCATTGGCAATCTCTTTAAAAACAAACTTTCATGGTGTAAATGTTGTAAGTGGTCAATCATTATCTTTGCAATAAAAGAATATTTGTTTGTTGTGGTTTTTCTCCCTGTATAGGGTTTCCCCATGGTACTTGCGATGTTAATATGCATGATGGTTATTCTCTATGGTTTACATTGTTTAGTTTTGGTTATGCATCATGAATCTAAGTTAAAAGTACAATCATATTTAAAATAAGCCTACAACCAATCGATCAAGACCTAAAATTTAACAATCACATAAGTGTCTAGGTTCATCATACTCAATTATTAGTGGAGGTAAGCATGAAGGGGCATTGAGTATAGAGCACCATCATCAACCATCAATGGCATATACATTCATCAAGTCATACATCTATCACGTGGCAAGTAAATTTCTAACCAGGGAGCATCCTAAAATAAGAGTCCAACTAATACTATAAAAACACAAATGATCTAATGTATAAGAGTATAAAAAACATGCAGCTGTAAAAGACAATAAAAAACATGCAACTGTAAAATAGGAACCCAATTATCAATTACTAATAGAATAAAACCAATGGGATAACCAGACTATAAAAAACACGTCAAAACCATTACCTTATCAATGTCATTTCTTGAGGTCCATCTTCCCATACACCTTGATAAGAGTTTTCCACGAGTTGCATTCCATCACCAAGACCTAGAGAAATCATCATAGACAAAATTTGTATATGAGTAAATAATATATAAGAAAATAAACAGGCATTTAAACATGTGAAATACTCTAGAAATACTAAAGTGGAATACCTTAATGATCTTCTATTTGTTTCAAGAATAGGTTATTCTCTACTAAACAGGGCCAACCACATGAAGGTGGAAATTAATATGGCCCCTCCCCCCCCTCACATCGCTCTCAATTCCCCATTCCCAATAAATGATTTATTTTACATAGAAAACATATAAGGGTAAAATCATGAAGGTGGGTAACACTTTTGTGAGAATCGGGTCTCCAAAATTCCTAGCGACCTTTTTTTGGTCGAACTACTAATTCTTTCGATCGAAAGACAAGTGTTTTTGGGAGAACCTTTAGATGTCTAATGAAATGGTATTGTGATGAAGGAATCGACTGTCATGTACCATATTAGCCGGACGAATTGTTTTCATCTGGTAACATATTTTTGGTCAAAAGAGGTTTCGGCCGAAAGAATCCAGATATATGTTTTTCATCTGGTAACATATTTTTGGCCAAAAACAGTTTTCATCCAAAAATACCTTTTGGTCGAAAAACGTTTTATATATCCCCCACACATCGTTCATTTTACCCTTTTATGAACTTCTAAGAGTCTAGTGGTGAGATTCATTTGATCGTTTTCGTTGGTTGTTGTTGGTTGTTGTTGGAATTGATTGTCGTTGGCGGTGGTTTCTACTAGCGGTGGTTGTTGCTGGAGATGGTTGATGTTGGATTTGGTTTTTGTTGGTTGATGTTGCTTACTTCTATTAGTTGCTGCTGCTTCAGGTTGAAGGTACTTCTAAACCAGTTTTTAAATTAATTTAATTTTAATTTATTTATAAATTTTATGTTTTAGGAGGTGTACAAGGTCGAATTCGGCCATGTCCATGTACAAGGATAGGGTTGAATTTGGCCATGTACACGTACATGGACAAGGATGAATTTTCCCATGTTGCTATACATGGACAGGGCCGAATTCATCCCTCTCCCTGTATCATAAAGATACCTTATTACCATAATCATTGAAAGGTGGAATTGATCAGTAATACAAGTCATACATGATTGTGTCTAGTTATCTTACCTAGCTTCATTGATTAATATAGAGCTTAGAGCAGAGTGAACCTAGGTTAAGTGATATGTTACTTATATGGATCTAATTACTGTAAATACGTGGATTGATAGTGCTTATGAAACATGTTAGTTTACACAGCTTGCAACAGGTTAGCTATTGACTAGTAATCCTATCGATTCACTCTATTCAATACTATAAGGATATGTACACTGTACTACAAGTAAACATATAATAAATACATGTAATTAACATGTGCTTGTTTCCCGCTTAGTATTGAGATCATTATTGACTTGTTATGTGTACTCATATAACTCAATCATGCTAATCACTACTACTAATTTAGTCTTGTTAAGTAGGTGTAATAGAGTAAGTAACACCTGCATGGTTAATCTGCATAAGCTTATGATCCTAATCAACCTTATTACTTATACAAGTAAGATTCATTGCGATTAACACAAGGGTCATTGGTTGCTATTGGTTGTCATTGTTGGTTGATTCTACTTGAGGTTGAAGGTAAATATAAACCGTTGTTTTTAAATTAATTTAATTTTAAATTATTTATAATATGTTTTTTTTGGAGGTGGACAGGGCCTAGTTCGGCCCTGTCCATGTACATGGACAGTGCCAAATTTGGTCGTGTCCATTTATAGGGATAGGCCTGAACTCAGGCATGTCCATGTATATGGCCAAGTCAGAATTCGGCCTGTCCCTGGACATGGACAGACCCAAATTCGACCATGTCCCTGTACATGGACAGGCCCAAATTTGACCCTGTCCCTATACATGGACGTAAATAAAAAAATGCTTAATTTAATTTAAATAAAACAACGTAGTTACTTTATTAATTTACATGAGGATAATTACCCTTGAATTATTAACCATTACAATTTGTAAGTGTGGGAATGTAGGTTATAATAATGTGTTTAAAGTCAGTTACTATAATAGTGTAACATCTCGCTCTTGTGCGCATTGAGCGAACTTATTTTTTAGGACACTTGCTTGCAAGTGATCCGAACTATTATACTATTGGTCGATCAATATTATTATGACAAATGATGGATTGATGATATGTTTTTTGGTTGTATTACATAGACAAGTGCTATTGACTGGGTTCTCCTGAGTGTGCAGAACGTTGGCCCTGGAGGATGCAGAGGCATCGATGAAACCCCTTGGACTCCAGACCGAGTCAGGGAGTGGACTGTTGGGTTTGAATTTGTTGATGTGGCATATGCACATATGATTAGATGTTATGATGATTGATTACTATTGCTAACATGATTCGTTGATGGATGTAGGTTGATGATAGCTTGCCGACTAGAATCACATTTGGATTAGAGGGGTCACACAGAACAACCAAAGACTTTAAGGGAGAGGTGTGGAAAACAACCCTTCTACAACCTACTGGGACTCCCAACGTGGCTCGAACTGTAGGTTAATGATTACCTAGTTCGAGAATACCCACGAAAGACTGCGATAGTCACTCACGATGATTCTAAGGGGTGTGCAATAAGGTCAGGGGCCTTATTCCTTAGAGGCTCTTAGTCTCCCACAAGATCACTTGGCGGAGTATTGACTTCAGGGTTTTTGATGCCTACCAAGTAAGTCAAGAGGCGAGTGACACCCTTGGAGCACGTAGTGCGTCCTAAAGGGCACGTCGCACAAGGAAAATGGAAAGACGTGAGTGGAACCCTTGGAGCACCTAGTGCGTCCTCAAGGGCACGTCGCAATTTTAACTGGTAAGTGAATAAACCTAGATGGCCTTAAAATGAATGATGTGATAAGTAAGAATTAAAAACAATTTTCCCTAAAAAAAATGTCACCCAACCTAGAGAAATTAAAACCTAGGTCTAAGTAGAACATGTGGTAAAAAAGAATTAATAATAAATAAACAAGTAATAAGAAAAGGGGGTAAGAGATTCAAATTAATTTATTAAAGTCAAATTATCATGAAGGATTAATATTTTAAAAAGGGAAATGGTTGCTTTTATCTATTTTTGTTAATTAATTTTTAATTAAAGAAGAAAGAGGGTAAATGGGTCTTTTATCCACACTTGCTAAATTGATTTTTAGTTAAAAAGGAAAAAGGGGGAAACATAAAAGAAATAGGAAACTTAAAGAAAAAGGGGGAAACTTAAGAAAAATGGGAAATGTAAAGAAAAAGATGAATGTCTAACTTAGTAAGAAATCTTCCCATTGGAACTTTCTAATTATGAACTCAACTAGGAATTAAGTAAGATGTAAGTCATTTAAGAAGTGTAAGGGAATTATGGGACACCTAGGAGCGTTTTTAGGAATTCTTTTAGGTGGGTGAGGAAAATATGAATAATTAAGTAATTAATAAAATTAATTTTCTAGTGCAACTACGGGATCGGGTGACATGTGTACGAGGGAGGTTTTTCCTAATTATTTAAATGAAAAAAGAATTTAATGAGAATTTGGGAAACTAATTACTTGAAAACTATACAAAAAGGATGGAGGAGGGGTATGGATCTCATATTTATGGGTAATGTTATGATGTTGAATACCCATCTCGGGTAACGAGTGGTAGCTTGACCTTGCGAGGCGAGTTGGGCGCTAGTGGTTCTTTGTTATTGTGTGTGTGGCCCCTTTTTTGCTCGGGGGGCTTAGGGGGAAGAAGATTACCCATAGCATTGGTTGGGAGGTACCGTTGAGGTCACATCAATTGACAAGCAGAAGCTGGAAGGAGCGGGCGTGGGACAATGACTTAGAGATTTCGCATTGGCCTACGATATGCATGCATATATTTTTGAATGGTAGTTTAATAATGTTCCCGTGCTTTCATTATTGTACTTCTATTATGTAAATATTATGTTTTACTCATCGTTTTATAATCGAAGAACTTAAATTCATCCCATCCTTACGTTCGTTGCATTCTGAATTGATTTCCCTTGGACAACCCAATCTTGATTGCTATGACTTTTCTGTGTTTGTTTATTGATTATTACTAAGAAATTTGTGTTTTCCTTTATCCCTTTGGTCATTAGTCCGTGCTAGAGCATTCTTCCAGGAGTCGAATTGACAATCATCACTTCGGTGTTTAAAGACCTATAGATTCAAATGTCATGTTTTTCTGTGCATGGATGATGAGTGAAGGATAAATTTTTCCCAACTGTCTATCCCTTACTTATCTCTGTGTTATTCTTTTATGATTAATTTCTAATCCTTGTGCCCTCCTGGTGGATGAGTACTTATGCGTTGATTGATTCACTACTGAATGATTAGTCTTTGCGCCTTCTTGTGAATGAGTACCTCTACGTTTGATTACCTATGCATTTCCTTGAAAGTTTAACTCTACAATCCTTGAATGTTTACCTCTGCATATCCTTGAATGATCATCTCTGTGTTTTGGATTGATTAAACTCTGAAGGGATATGCGTTTTAATGATGTGTCTGCATTGTTACTTAATTCCCTTCTTTTTGTGATAATTCCCCAATGTTTTTTATAGTTTCCAGCAGAGACATGATGAATCCTGTTTCTTTTACAACGATTTTATACATATTGTGTGGCTGCTAAATCAATATTTAAAGAAAATGAAATTCATTGTGATACCTTTGTTTTTACTAGCCAGTATTCATTGTGATGTACCTACGTTTTTATCAGCAAAATTCATTGTGATACCTGCGTTTTTACTAGCCAGTATTCACTATGATGTACCTGCGTTTTTACCAGCAAAATTCATTGTGATACCTGCATTTTTACTAGCCAGTATTCATTGTGATGTACCTACGTTTTTACTAGTGAATTACATTGTGATTTACTGGCGAATTATTTAATCATTGTGTGTGTGTAATTGTATGCCTACATTTTTGGATGATAAGTCTGTGTTTTTATTCCATAATAAAGAAACGAGTTGGTATATATCTCTTCACGTTTTTAGGCCTGTGTTTATTTTTATAAACACAACGATATCCTGTGTGAATGGACAACGATTCAATCTTTTAATAGACAATGTGTACAGTCATTGATTGACAGCGAAATTTTACAGTTGAATGGCAATGAGAGTAATTTTACCTTTGAATGAAATATAGATTCTACCTTGATTGACAGTGAAATTATGCTTTGAATGGCAACAAGTTTATTCATGGATTGGGTGCGAATTTGACCTTGCATAACAATGATTTTATATTTCTGGTACAGGTTAATTTAGTAGAGTTTTTAAATTCCATTGAAATGAATTATTACCCACCGATGTCACTCACAAAGATTAAAATTGTCAAGTTTCATTTTCTCTTAAATACAATTACCAATGAGTTTTTTGGTCAACGTTTTCACATCCCCTTTTTGGCGTTTTACCCAACATACCCACCGCTATTCTCGTGGCACATTAGATAGTCTTCACTATGATTTTGAGGCATTTACTCAGTGATTCTAGTAACATTTACCCAGCACAAGATATCATTATATTACCCAACATATCATTATATCACCCAACGATATCATTATAATCATCATGGATAGCATTTTCACATAAATGCGTAGACAACAACGAATTAATGTGTGTTAATATGTAGATATCATGTGTTGATGTGTTAATGTGTTATAGTAGTGATATCATGTGTTAATGTGTTAATGTGTTATAGAAGCGATATCATGTGTTAATAGCAATGGTAGAAATGATATCATGTGTTAATGTGTAGACAACAACGCATTAATGGGTTACTGTCATGTATGACATCAATATTATATATATCATTATTATCGTTTTATTATTATTATTGTATACATCATTACAATGATATGACTGTTATATATCATTATATCATTACTGTATTATATGACAATGATGGTATAATATATGTCATTACTATATATCATTAAGGGATAGTGCTATATTTAGACGACAATATCTCTATTATATATTATTAGTGTTAATATCATTCTTATCTCTTTTCATATATGACAATGAATATTAATGGATTGAAATATTATTTTGGGACAAGGATAAAATTTATAATATTTCACATTTATGGTCGCATTTATGATAATAGTAACTTTTATAATAGTTCACTCCTTCGCTGATCCATCAGGATTTTTCGAATGACTTATGGTTGAGTTTTTTTTAATTGCATGCATTAATTGCCCATTGGAAAACTTAAACGAAAGAACGAGAAAAGAGAAGGAATTATACAGCCATTAACATATTTGCAGATTTGAAAAACAATGAAAAACAACAAACCATAATGCACAGGTTGATAACGGAGTTCGTCACAACTTTGCCTACGTCTCCGGGCCTTTTCTCTGTGGGGGAGGCTTTTTATTTCTATTCGAAAGCTCAATGGTACATCTTTACAATGCCAAATGGCTTCTAGACTGATCTGGTCTTGTTCGCCCAGATCTATGGAACCATGTACAAAAAACGGCACCTAAAATGGGTGTCCGGAACTCTCAGAAATCGTTCGACAGCATCTCCTCCTCAACGATCTCCCTGCCTAAAACTGGCTTTGACTTGGCTTTGCCTCAGCATCTCTGCTCTAAATTTCTCTCAAAATCTGTCCCCTTGGCCTCAAAATGGCCTTGGTTAAATAGTGGGAAAGTTGGTTGCTCATCCCCAACTTCCTCCCAAAAATTAGGCTCTAAAAATGCCCAATAACTCCCAAAAATAAGTTAATAACATTAAATTAACCAAAAGTGGTTATAAAAACCCACTTTCAACTATAATATAGTTACAAATTTGGGCTTAGCCCCTTTTTTTGGCACGCGCACCCACTTTCTAGGTCATATGGGCATAATATGGCCAAGCGCTAGCGCAAAGGGCTAGCGTTGGCCCTAACCCCTTCCGCGCTCGGTCACATTGCATATTCATAGGACCCACGGGCTATACATATGACCAAACCCCGCGCATTTGAATGGTATGTTACATATGGTTACGGTCATGTTTAAAAGCCCCGCGCACATTTACATACACAATAGGTCATATGGCATAACACACGACCGCGGGACGGGGCCTAGCCCCGGCCCGACACCCCCGCCTTTTAAAACTTGCGTTTAATTCAAATACAAAAATACCCACATATGAAACAAGCAACAAGAAATGGTACAGTGGCTAGCGGATTTCCATAATGCGTAGCTGGAGGAGGAGGTCCAGGGTTCAAATCCCCTGGGCCCAAAAACTTTTTGACATAGCCCTCATTGGCTAAACCTGGGGTGCCACATGGCAACCCGTGATTGGGCCACGTGGCACCATAACAACCAATCAAACCTTGACATGTGTCGGCTTCTGATTATTCCACATCATCTGCCATGTCATCTCTCCGTACCTTGCCACATCACTTTCCACGTATGTTGTTGACGTCATCGTACGACCGCCACGTCAGTTGCTGACGTCACCCGTGCCACGTGTCACCCTTCCAGTGGTGACACGTGTCACTTCAGGATTGGTCCAACTCCGTGCCAAAAATGCCAAATCAACCTGACACGTGTCATGCTTTAGAGCCGCCAGGTGTCTTGTACGGAATCTACCACGTGTCACTGTATGGACATGACACGTGTCACTGTACAGACTGCCCAGTCAGCATCCAAAATTTTGCCTGTTTGGCTCGGCGGATAGAATGCGATATCTTCTCCATACGGACTCCGTTTGACAAAGTAAATATACCACCGGAATCAGGAAGATGAGCCGGACACAATGGTGTTGGTTTCGTCAGATTCTGAGCACTTTCATTTTTGAGCATTTTTCATGCCCTGTCAGGCTTCTGAATCCGATTTCGGATCACACCTCCCCACAATAAGACCTTTTGGTCCCCAAAAGGTTACTGATCAGTCAACAAGCTCGAGATAGGCCACCCGGCTTGCTCTCTGTCTCTGAACTCTGTCCTGTGCACCTGTCTCATCAGGATCAACTGTAACACAATCATGACAACTGACAGTATATTGTTAGCCATTGCAACCCTGTTACATCTTACTGAAGCTACTATCATCCATGTAGAAAACATTGCTAATGACAGCATC
>JASDQU010738248.1:0-14672 GCA_032191745.1 Picea mariana | reverse complement strand
CACGCTTAGTTCTTATTCGCGTGGGGCTGAGTTCACATTTGGACTAATTTCACCATTACAGTTGCTACAGTTGCAAAATAACAGAGCTTAGAGCCCTGAATCAGTAGATCTTTTGCTCGGATAGTCAGATCCAGCCAAATCAAAGTCAAAGAAGTAGTCTACATCGCGTTTTTGGTCTGAAGTCACTTCTAAAGACCCAAAATACAAAGACCTGATTTTCGCTCAGGAAATAGGTAAACACAAAATTTTCAATCAATTATTTTTCTGTTGTGTTAAATTTTTTTAAAGATGGTCGCGTCTAGCAATTTAGGACCAACTCAAGGACCGATTCTTCTTGGAAAGAATTATGAGTTTTGGTCTCTTTGAATGAGATCCTTCTTGCAAGCACAAGAGTTCTAGGATCCAGTGGATCTTGGATATGTGGAACCAGATCCAGCAGACCTTCCTGCCATGACCAACCAACAGATAACTACTCAGGTAATACAGAGGAACAGAGAGAATAAATCCAAATTATGGATTCAAAATTCAGTGGATGATTTGATTTTCTCAAAAATCATAGGCATTGTTACTTCAAAATAGGCCTGGGACATCCTTAAATCACCCTACCAAAGAAATGATAGGGTCAAAACAGTCAAACCGCAGACCTTGCGGACGCAATTCGAAACTTTTAGAATGCCAGAGTCTGAAAATGTTGATCAGTTTATGACCAGAGTCATGGGAATTGTGAACCAAATCAGATTGACTGGTGAAGTCACCACTGATCAATGCATTGTTGAGAAAGTCCTCAAAAGTTTACCAAAGAAATCCAAAATGGTCGTTACAGCAATCCTTGAATCCAAGGATCTGTCACGTTTTTCAACAGATGAACTAATTTGCTCCCTGTTGACACACGAGACCAGATTGCATCTCACAGATGAGTCTATCACCAATGCCTTCAAATATCAATTCTCTTTCAGAAAAGGGAGAGGTATAGGAAGAGGCAGAGGTCATAGACCACAGAACCAAAATCAAAATTTCCAAGGTCACACACAACAGAACTAGAATCAGAGTTTCCAGCCTCAAAGAGGCAGAGGGAGAAGATCAAATGACAAATCAAGCATACAATGCTATTACTACAAAAGGTTTGGACACTATGAATCCAAATGCAGGAAGAAGCACACATATTAGCTTTGAGGCAAAGAACATATCTCACATCATGAAGGAGAAACCTCCGAAGGTATGTTTCTCTCATGCCACAAGACTGAAGAACATCATAAAGATCTTTGGTTGCTTGACAGTGGATGCAGCAATCACATGACAGGTAACAAAGATTTACTTTCATGCATTGATTCTTCAATTTCCTCTTATATTACACTTGGAAATGATTCCTTAGTCAAAGTTCAAGGAAAGGGAACTGTACCTATTCTTACTAAACAACATGTAAAGATAGACATAAACAATGTCTATCATGTTCCAGATCTGAAACATAATATGTTAAGTGTAGGACAGCTCATTGAACATGGCTATAAGGTACTTATGAGGGAGCCTCATGCAAGATATATGATAAAACCCCCAATAGAAAATTTATTTCTAAAAGCCTCATGACTCAGAATAGGATGTGTCCCTTGACCCTAAGAACTGAAAATCTGATCCAAACATATGCACAAAGTGCATCCACCCCCAATGAAACTATGGTTTGGCATACAAGATTTGGACATCTACCCTTTTAGAGTCTAAGTCTTCTATAGAATCACTCCATGGTCAAAGGTCTCCCTATCTTCAAAGAGAAAAATCCCCCATGTGATTCTTGAATACTTGGAAAACATAAGAGAACTAGTTTTCCACAGTCCTCCACTCAAGCCAAACAACATCTCGAACTTGTTCACACTGACCTATGTGGACCAATGCAAACAGAGTCAATAGGTAGTAGATTTTATTTTTTAACGTTTATTGATGACTTTAGTAGGAAAATATGGATCTATTTTCTGAGACACAAGTCTGAAACTCTTGCAAAATTCAAAGAATTCAATGTTGAAGCTGAAAAATAGCGTAGAAAATATGTAAAAGAAATCAGGTCATATGGATGAGGAGAATACAACTCCAAAGAATTTGCAATTTTTTGCAAATAACAAGGCATCATCATGCAAACTACAACTAGGTATACGCCACAACAGAATGGAGTGGCTGAAAGGAAAAAATAGACAATTATGAACATGGCAAGAAGCCTACTCAAAGAGAAATGTCTATCAAATACTTTTTGGGCTGAAGCAGTAGCATGCTCAGTCTATCTCTTGAATAGATCTCCAACCACCAGTATGAAGATGAATATCCCTCAAGAAGCATGGAGTGGGACAAAGCTAAATGTTGTTCATCTAAGGACATTTGGATGCATAGCATATGCTCACATACCTTCCGAATTAAAGAAGAAACTGGATGACAGAAGTGAGAAATGTATCTTTACTGGATACAATGAAACACCAAAAGCTTATAGGATTTAGAATCCAATCTCAAAGAAACTAATTCTCAACAGAGATGTAAAATTTCTGGAAAATCAACTTTAGAACGAATCTGAAAATCAGCAAATGGACAGTCAAAATCCATTGCTGCCCAATCCTAAAAACACAGAAGACTCAAGACAACCAATACCTCAACCTGCTCTTCCAAGATTGCAAGTAGGACAATCTGAAAACTCTCATGATAGCTCAACTTCTAGCAAAGACTTATCCTCTGAACTTCCAAACATGTCACTTCTAAGATGTCACAAAATGTCTCAAGAAAAAATGAGACTTGTTTGTGACATCTTCGGTATGGTCACCTACATTCTAGGAGTCTTAGTCTCTTGAAAAAAAATCAATGATTAATTGGTTGTCTATGTTGAATGAACAAAATATCCCTTGTAAAATATTAATCCTTGGAAAACATCAAAGAGGCAACTTTTCAGTAGCCTCCTACAGAGCCAAAGAGCATCTAGGAATAGTTTAGATAGATCTATGTGGACCCATGCAAACCTAGTCCATTGGTGAAGGTTATTATTTTCTAATGCTCATTGATGATTTTAGCAGGGAAGTTTGGGTATATTTACTCAAAAATAAATATGATACATTCACAAATTTCAAACAACTTAAAGTTGTAGTAGAAAAAGAGAGTGTCAAATATGTCAAAGTGATTAGGTTAGATGGAGTAGGACAGTATGACTCAAAGGATATTGAAAAATTTTGTAGACAATAGGGAACTAAAAGGTAGTTCACCACCAAATACACTATGTAGCAGAATGGAGTGTTGGAAAGAAAAAATATGACCATCATGAACATGGCAAGGAGCATTTTCAAAGCTAGAAATATGTCCAATGATTTTTTCGTTGAAGTTGTTTCTTGCTCAACCTACATATTGAATTGATCTCCAACAAAAAGTGTGAAATATAAATTTCCTCAAGAAGCATGGAATGGCATGAAGTTAAGTGTATCTCACTTAATAATTTTTAGTTGTATAGCCTATGCACATGTCCCTGAGGAGCTAATAAGTAAATTTGACAGCAGGAGTGAAAAGTGCATTTTCATAGGGTACAATGAACATTCCAAAGCCTATAGACTATATAATCCATTTACCTAGAAATTTGTGGTGAGAAGTGATGTAAAATTCTTGGAGTGACCAAGAAAATGAAACAATGGACAACTGAAATACATTACTCCAAATAGATGAGCAAGTGGAAATATTAGGAGAGCAAGTACCTCCACTAAGACTACAAATGTTGTAGGTGCAAAGACAAGAGAAACATACTAAAAAAAAAGTTCTTCTTCCAACTATGAGTCAGTAGATTTTGTGAGATTCCCCCTCATCCATGATCATGTGATGAATATGTTGATTATGGACAACAATTTCGATTTGGAAAGAAATTTGGTGAGAGAGGCGTGATTTAAATTTATTTAGGTTGAACGTGGTATTATTGGATGACTCGGGATCTATAGCTTTAATGGATTCCAAGGGAGTCCTATGTTGGCTAGGGAAGTGTTGTATAACTTCGAGAGATGACATAGAACAAAGTTCTTGGGCCAAATATTCAACAATGTTGTAGTTTTGAGCAACACGTGAATTAGGATTAAAGGTCCACTTTCGAATTGTGTTCTTGGGTGGACGTAGAATAGAGTCAAAGATTGTTTTCTCAATATGGAGTGGTTTAGATGGAGGAGTAACTGTAGTGGATAGTGGATATAGTGTAGTACCAGCAGTTACCTTTTCCTTATTAGGTTTACCTGGAATCTATCCCATTAAACATGCAAATGTGTGCACTTGATGAAGCTTCCTCGTTAGGAGGATGATTTGGGATACCTCATGTTGGAGGTGGAGGATTTTGTGCAACCGGTGACTATTGTTCTGGAAAAGGATGTTTCAATACATCGGGTTGAGAATTTCCTTTAAAAATTTTAGCAACTTCATCTCAATGAGGACAATCTTGTGTGTAGTGATCTTCACCACAAACCAAGCATGGAAATTTCGGTTTGCACTGTGGTTTCTTCTCACTAGCAGGTGGTTCTATTTGTTTTTTTTCATTTTTGGTTTGATTATTGTTTTTCTTATGTTTATTCTTAGTTTTATTCCCCCCCCCCTTGACTATTGCGGAGAAGTAGATTGAATTGCATTCACCCTATATACTTGATTCGTGGTGGAGCTTGATGAGAGTGAAGTCAATCCAGTAGCAGGGGTAGTGACTGAACGATTGGTTGTGTTGGTCAACTATGAACTGGACTTGGTTTTGACGGAACCGATAAATCCATCTGCATGAGTGGTGGAGGATGGTTTTGATGGGTTGGTTGATGGACGAGGAGAATTTGGAATCAATTCATACAAAGTATCGGATTGGGAATAAGCCAAGTCGAGATACTGGGCATGAGCAATGGCTTCCTCTTCTATAATGACACCACCCATGGCTGCATCATGATCAATAGGAGGAAAAAGTGATTTGGAGAACCATTCAACCAACAATTGGTTGAGAATGGTTTTCTTGATCAACCCTCAACATCATCTTCATTCATGAATATGATTGAAAATATGTATGGAATTGGTATGACAAAGGGAGTTCAAAAGTTCTATGTTGGTTTCATAGTGGATAGGTAATTGGAAGTGAGTGAGAAAAGACATGGAAAGTGAATTAAAATTTTGAAAAGTTCCACATTGTAAATCAATGTTCCAGTTAGCCGATGTACCCGTAAGTGTACATTGGAAAAGACATAACTCGATAGAATCATCCATTATTGAATCTAATGAATACCATATATGAAAGGACATAACATGGTTATTAGGGTATTCACCAAGTTTACCATCAAATTTTGGAATATCAGAAGGTAATTTGGTAGGAATGACTGGCCAAAAAAGGGAGTGTAATATGGGATTGTTGGTTAATATCAATAGATCTGGTAGATCTAGAGTGGCTAAGAACGGTAGTTGTCGATTGACTTGAGGATGATACTGGTGTGGCATAGGAACACTAGTACAACCGTAAATTGGTCGTGGTGGATAGTTGTAGCCAACAGGTCCTCTCATATGCTGTTGATGTTGACCAACAAAAGTAGGATTCATTTGCTGAGGAATTTACATAAAAAGAGAGGGTAAACTCATTTGGACTTAGAGAGGATAACCAGTGTAACTCGAGGGAGGATAGTTCTCTTGATTAGTTTGAGGAGGATAACTAGTTTTCCCTTGAGGAGGTTAACTAGGTTGACCTTGAGGAGGGTAACTAGGTTGACCTTGAGGAGGGTAAGGAATTGGCCCTTGGGGAGGAAAATATGGTTGGACTTGAGGACCCTAAGTGGGATTCGAGACTCCTAGGAAGGGTTGTCCAGAATGTAATTGAGAAGGATTGGAATTTAGGATTCCTCCTTGTGGGTTGGGGTTTGATGGCCCTCCCTGATGTGGTCGATGGAACAAACCTCCCTAGGGTGATCCCCAGGATTGTGGGGGTTTCCAGTGAACGCGGGTTGAAATTTTCCCCATACAATTGGTTGGGTATGTTGGGGCTCAGAAATGTCATATTTTCATTCACCTTTCCCTTCATGATTCTTCACATTTTATCGTCCCATTAAACTTTCATGATATAATTTTCATAAATATATTTGGGTTTCACCTTATTATTTTCCACTTTATTCATTTTAGTATTAAAAGGGAATTTGTGATTAAATATTCGAAAATCAACATGTTTTCATATATATCTCAAAATTGTGTGGGCTTTGTAATGTGAAGGAATATGTGAAGGATTAATTCAAAAAGACTTCTCAAATACTTCCTCCACCATTTCAAGATTTGAGGAGAAAGTTCAAGCCTATTCCAAGGAGAAGGTCATGGAGATTTGGTTGGCATATCTTATCCAAGATATATGAGAAATATCTTTGAGGATTTGAAGGGATTATATTTTGTAATGATGGGAAATTGGTTGAGAGAAAAATGGATCTGTAATTATGAGATGGTTATATTATCTTCAGAGCTCTCATGTATAAAAGAGAGTGCTCTCTCTTCACGAGGGTATTCATTGATTAATCATTTGGTAGTCATTTAGTAGTAGTCCTTAGTATTTGAAAGAGAAAGGGATTCTTAGCTTTGATTCATAGTTTTGGTTTCCATGCTTTCATTATTCTATTATGAAGATTGATATGATTATTGTAATGTAAGATTTCTTCATTGGTGTGAGCTCACGTATGTTGTTGCGTCATTCAAATCTTCACATGTTGTATTGATTTTCCATCATGTAGTTCTCCATTCCTAGATTAATTTCATTGACACAATTTCATTTCAGTCGTCTGTTGTAGCAATTCAATTCCAAGTCGTGTGTTTCAACTTTCGACATTAAATTAATGATTTAATTTCAGTTGTAGCTTAAACATTAGATTAGATTAGTTTCGCTTCAATCCTGCATATACTTTGTGTGTGCTTCGTAAGCTTATGAACCTCAGATTGACAAATTAAATAGTTGGGAAAGTACGACAATGCAATTAATACAACATTAGTTCAGCCCAATGTAACGACTATCATTCCCTTGTTACGATTGGTGCTCCCTTTACAGGAAGTGTCGTTCATTTGAACAGAACAACTGTCATTCCATTTACTATTGTTGTCCCTTTACAGGTTTTGCATATCTGGAGGATGAGGTATTGAAAATGGAAGGCAAGAACCTACGTAGGAAACAAGTAAAATGCTTGTGCCAGTGCCTAGCTTCCACTAATGCATAGAGGTTGTTTTTAGAACATCTTTAGAGCCCAACATTTTGGCATCGTTGTCGGGGAAGCATGATGGATTGAGGTATCAGTATATTTTTCATTTCAATTCATGCAAATGTGATCTATATGTGTTGGTAAGGGGTCATAGAAGCTACTTGACTAGAGACTCCTCATGTTCCCCTTGCCAACTAGGTAAGTGTGAATTTCAATTTCTACAAAGAGTATTTCAATTTCAGCAAGAGTAATTTCAATTCCTGCAAATTTCAATTTATGCAAGAGTGTTTAATTTCTATAATTGTGATATACATGTGTTGGTACGAAGGTTCGTAGCAGTTCCTAAAAGGAGAATCCTCACTATCCCTACCAACTATCAAGAGCGTTTAATTTCTGCAACTGTGAAGAGTAATTTTTTCATGTTTTAGCAAGAGTGTTTTTATTTAAGTTTTTCATTTGGATTTGGGTGTTGCAATAATCCTTTTTCAACATGGTTTAACAATGAATATCAGCTTGGAACTACTCACTTAGATCCTGGAAGATGTCTGGATTTCCTCTTCCCAAGAAGAGGACATCTTGACAAGGATCAAAGATTCAAATACTCCTCTAGAAACAATTGAAGATCCAACATCTAAAGACTCTTTTGCATCCGATGACGAAAAATTGATCGAACAGGAGTTCGAGGAAGAGGAAGAGGAGTTACAACATGATCTGAGTGAGGAACATCATGCCTATGAAATCCTTATCGATAAATGGTTCCAAGTAAGTAATCGATTAGATAAATTTCTTTTTTATTTTTATTCAGTTAAATCATAGTCACAACAATTCAATTTGTTCATTTTTGTATATTTCTATTTTTCATGCATAAAAATGAAAATGAACATAGTTTTACTAGTGTTACGTGAATGGCTCCACTCGAAGTTTAATTACACGTAACTAATTTTTAATTCTATTTAACATAGAGTAGGTAGGATTTTATTTTCAAGATTTTTATTATTTTAGAATAAGTATTCTCTCTTCCGTGCTTCATGTGATCCCAAGGATCAGAAAGTAAGATGACTGATTGATTTCAGGAAGATTAATTGATTAACGATGAAAAAATTTCCTACTCTATTTTTCTGTCTACGAATTGTTTCCATTTGCTCACAAATTTTTAATAAGTTTGTAAAATCAATTTTTATTTTAAAACATAGTAAAAAAATAATAATAAAATAAAATACATGTTTGTGCATCTTCCATCTGCAAATCAAAGCAACAAAATAGTAAGTACATTAAATAAATAAAGGATATATTTGGCATGGGAAATAGTACCATTCACTAAACAAGCTATACACAAGCGAATGAACCAACAGAAAAGAAAGCATCATTGCTTTTCCCCTCTCGGGTAAAAAGAGATGACCTTACACAGCGAGTTAAAAAGTCACCATCACAGACTGCGAAGTAGTTCATCTAAAACGATTCTCTCTCTATTCTCGAGTGGAAAGATGAGCCATGTTCCTTTCATAATTCATGAATCCATGTCACTCTGGCTCGGCTTTTCCTTCATCCCTTATCCTATAGATTCCTGGAAATAACCCTGCAAATAAACAAAATATCATAAATTTTAAATGCACAGTTCGAAGGAAGGTAACAAGGTAGGTCGACGAAGGCAGGTCTATGGTTCTGTTTTTTTGTCCATCATGTCCCCAGTAGGTAATCAAAGATGTAGGTGGTCAATAAATATCTCAATAACTTGGTTTCAACCAGCCTTCACTAGCACGGGACCCTAATTAATTTGGTCAAAATGAAATTGTTTATCACTGTTCACTATTTCATTGTGCATAAATATCTTCTTGCATATTACTCATGAGCTATAATTATGAAGAAAAAAATGTTGAAGAAGATATGCAACCTTCACTCGGTCAACTGAATCCACACCTGAAATTGTTGGAATAATTGGCTAAAGGAATGGGCATGTAAGTGCATGTTGAGAGAGGTAAGATGATCAATTTTTAGATTCATTCTGACCTATATAATTCCAACGATTTATCTCCTCATATCTTCAATACGTTCAATTGAACAAAGAGAATTTTCTGCTGGAGGTTGCAAGACTAAATCCCATTTATATTTGGTCATTAGAGTTTATTCAAGTGGCCCGCATCTACAGTTCCAAACCAATACATATGGATTTTAAATATTGGATAATTATAGTTTTGATTCTAACCTTGATTAGCATTATATATGCAAAATTATTTGGTAGTTTTTTTCTATTGGAAATCAACGATGATTTCCATTCATTGTATTATTTCTAGACTGTCAGCCTTCATGCTATATCTTAAATTAGGAAGCGATATTGTGCGTTCTCAGCAAGGATTTCGATCGAAAATAAGGTTACGAGTTTTCCATGCGGGACCAAGTGTTATCAACGCTTGGTTGATTGGGACACATCCACTGTGGATCTGGTATGGTCAATGGGCAAATTTTAAGTTTTTTCGAGCATAGGAGATCGAAGAGGTGATCAATATTTTCATACACTTGAATGTATGCATCCAGTTTTCCGCCATCGTGTCTCTTGGACACATCGATCCAAAATATCCTTTGACTTAAACTACTTCCCCATCTAGTATGATCGAACTATAGAAGCCAACACTCAAAAGAATTCAAGTCGGGTTTATCACTTGCCTACATTTTCTTATGAGAGTCCCCTTACAACTGTGCAACTATTCCTTACCCACTTAGAAGACATGGATTCTAAAAACCTAGCACAAGAAAAGAAAAACAAGGATGGTGAAAATCTAGCAGCAAGTCAAGGAATACATTTTGTATTAGTTCATGGAGCTATGCACGGAGCATGGTGTTGGTATAAGATTGTGGAGCTCAAGATGGTCACAAGGTGTCAGCCATCAATCTTATGAGTGCTAGTACAAATCTGGTTAACACTTATTCCATCATGTCATTCAAGGAGTATAATAAGNGGTCAAGGAATACATTTTGTATTAGTTCATGGAGCTATGCACGGAGCATGGTGTTGGTATAAGATTGTGGAGCTCAAGATGGTCACAAGGTGTCAGCCATCAATCTTATGAGTGCTAGTACAAATCTGGTTAACACTTATTCCATCATGTCATTCAAGGAGTATAATAAGCCTAATGAGTGCTGGTACAAATCCAGTTAATGTTGATTCCATCACGTCATTCGAGGAATATAATCATCCTGATGACTGCTAGTAAAAATCTGCTTAACACTAATTCCATCACATCATTCGAGGAATATAGTCAGCCTCTCATGCATTTCCTAGCCAAGCTCCCACAGTCAGAAAAGATAGTGTTAGTGGGACACAACATGGGAGGCATTAGCTTATTCATGGATCTAAATATTTCCCTCATCTCATTGTGGTAGCACTGTATGTCTGCGCTCTTATGTTTCAGGGTGGAGAATTCATGCAGCAGTAAAATAAGATTATCGAGCCTGATAGATACATCCGTGAGACACTTACTGTACATGGTTTGTTATTAAGAATTTAATTATGTGACAATTGTATAATAAGTTTTTAGTAGGTTGGCTTAGTGAGTAAATTTTTTCCTGACATGATATTAAGTTTTGAGGTGGATTTACAACACCTTCTGCATATTCTTCTGACACTAGTGATACAATACGCCATGTGAGATTCATTGATTGTTGCTTCGGTCAACTCTACAATGGACTGTTTCCTCATCTTGTTTTGATAACACACGCACACAAAAATCCATCCAGGCCAATGCCAAGCTATGCTATAGGGCCATTCAGTTTCAAAATCTATAGAAGTGCACGATAAACCAATTTTCACAGCATCGAGCATTTCACTTATTATCAATGCTTGTAGGAATGACTACATGCATGATGGATGGTAAAGGCAGACCAATTATTAATCAAATCCAAGCACCAATCTCAAACCACTAAGAAGCACTCGTACACCTGAAGGTTGTTGCAGAGCCAACCATGAGACCGCATTGGGCATAGCACCTCTTCAATGGCCTGAGTAGTAGTTTCGTATGACTCGATATTTGAGATGAAAAACCTACAAAGGTGTGGTTGTCTTCGCACATAGATTGACAATTTTTTGCATGTGGAGAAAATGGAAGTTTATATATGATGATTGAACTTTGTAACCTCATTTTTGTATTATTTAGTAAGTTGCCCATAACAATTTGAAAACAAATAAAACTATAAAGACCTGCTTGTATGATTTTATTTTTTCCATATTTCTGCCACTACAAGCTTGATCTGACATTGGCAACTTAACAAGTACTAAATACAAAATTAACTAAGTTTTTGTCCTGCTATGCGAGGGATTCATACAAGCCAATAATTTGCATTTTCTACTTTTCATTGATGGTTTTTTGATGATTTTTTTTTTCAATTGACTTTTATTCAATGAAGTTTTGTTTGCAAATTTCTTTCTTTTAGATAGTTAATAAAACGAAAAAAATCATAAAAGATAAAATCAAATTATAAAAATCAAAACAACAAAAACAAATAAATTGCAAATGGACATTTTTATAATTCCTGAAAACAATATGAAAACATGTTTTTACGATTTTACGCTATGTTGTTTCTTGGAGTTACTTTAGCAAGAAATCAATGATGAAACAAGCTCTTGCGCAACGACCATGACAAAAGGTATAAAAATGCATTTTATTTTTACTTTTCCTCATTTATACTTCTTTATGCATGTTGTGGTTTTTTTTCGAACATCTCACAAGATTTCATGCAGAAATTGTACTAATTTTTTTTCAGGTGCGCAGACAACCAATTCTTGTGCTGAAGTTATTTTTTTCCGAATCACAAAAAAACATTTCAGTGAAAAACATGATTTCTTGATAACTTGAAGGAGTTTATTCTTATCACACATATCCTGATGTTTGTTATTACACAATGACCATTCATACACCCATTTGTGTCATGAATGTTTACCCCCTTTTTTCCTTCGAACGCACATTATTCATACATGTATTGAAGTCCACTTTCCATCGCCTTATCAATCACAACTTCACACATGCCCATTCTTTTTCTGAGTCACATACATTTTTTCCTTCTTTTTCCATTTTCATTTTTCCTTCTGAATAAAACCAGACACCTCCCTTTCCATGACTCTATTGCCTAGCTCTCAACACAGTTGTTGCTGAGATATTTTCATTTATAGTCCTACCAATCTTTTTACAAACTCACATTGAATGATGTGGGATTCCTTAAGGCCCACCTTTCAACAAGTATTGCCCCATTGAACTCAACACCTTATCTGGTATATAGACTAGAGTTCCTTTTGAGTACTTGGAGGCTTGCATGCATTAATGTCAAGTTCTCTTGCTGACAATCATGGGAATACGTCATTTTCCCTTGATGGTTAGATCTTGCAAGTGGCTCAACATCAGCTCATTCATTCTCACTTCGCAAGTTGTACTCAGGTACCTTGGCACTCATTGACATCAATGGTGAGTTTTCCTCGCATTGGTTAATGACATTCATCAATGGTCGGTAATCTAATGACTTATTTTCATGCTCGACATTGACACATTCATTCGCATGAATAGAATTGTACCATCGGGTTTAGCAACAGGTGAAGACTATACAATTTTTCATGAACTCCATCAGTAGTTGCAGCAGCATGACTTTAGCTATTTGAGAGTACTACACACTAGTACATTTGGGTCAAATTTCAACGACACGTTCAACGCAATTGGCACTTTATATTGTTGGGAGAACGAAAAACATTGGACCCCCTCAAACATCATTTCACATCACATTTCTTTTATGACAACAAATATTATGTATTTATTGTGACGTTTCATGTGAACACGTGTCATCTTGGATTTGAATGTCCAAACCCCATATAGCCATCATAAGACCGATGTATTGGATGTGACAAGACCGACGTCGTGGACATGGAAAGAGAGACATCTTGAACGTGGGAAGAGCGACGTCTTGGAGGTGGCAAGAGATACATCTTGAATGTGGCAAGAGAGATGTCTTGGATGTGGCAAGATCAACGTCTTGGAGGTGGCAAGAGAGACATATTGAACATGGCAAGAGTGACGTCCTGGAGGTGGAAAGAGCAACATCTTATAGGTGGCAAGAGAGATGTTAAGAGGTATCAGCTCAGACGTGGTTGCTATGGGAGCGACACTCTTGGAGGTGGCAAGAGTGACGTCTTGGAGGTGGAAAGAGAGATGTCTTGTAGGTGGCAAGAGAGACGTCTTGGACATGGAAAGAGAGACATTAAGAGGTATCATCTCTGACGTGGTTGCTATGGGAGAGACACTCCAAGACGTCGCAATAGTGACTTTGTTGTAGGTATTTAAAACAAAAAGCAATATCAATACTGAGAGGAACAAGTACATTAACCTTTGCTAAGATACTATCCATATCAATATTTAAATATATACCATTGGTCTTAGGCATGGTTGGTTGAGGAGGAGGACTAACTTCCAATGGTAAAGGGGGTATTTTCTAATGAACTCGCAATTGCTGAGATAAAGTCCAAAATCTCAAGTGCAATCATGTGTAATAAGACTACAAAAATATACTAGAGAGTAAGTCCCTATTTTTAGAAAGGATCAAAATAATACTGTACTATCTTGGGTACATCGAAACAAGTGCCATCCAATACAGGTTCCTATATACCAATGAGATAGCTGAGCATTAGAAATTCTAGAGCCTTCACTGAAACATCTGACAATTTGTTTGAGATTTAGCAGACAATTATATCATCAATAATACAAATTGAATTCATTGTAGGTATTTGTTTGTATCCTTTGTCTATCACAACAACTTCACACATAGAATGCAAGTGTTATGTATATATACATTGAGAAGAAGAGAAAATTCATAGAATGGAAATTTTAGCAATTCGAACAACCATAACAGATTTGGACTCTAGATATAAATATCATAATCTCTCATGCCAAGACATTTGAAAATGTCAAACCATGTAAAATTAAATATCCCAATACTTGGTCAAAACAAGGGACGAAAAAAGACTAATTTAAATACCTCAACAACTATAGTAGATTTGGCCTGCAGATATACAACATGTTAATACTGAGAGGGGGGTGAATCAGTATCAAGTACAATTTAAAACCTTTTTCAACTTATACTTAAACCATTCAACTATATCCAGTGAGCAATGAACAATAGTATAAGAGTTACACCAATACACCTCAATACACCATGCACAATATTTAAGAAATAATCAATAGTTATTGCTCAAGGGAAGTAATAACTTCCAGAGGTAGCTACATCTTCCAAATGTGAAGGGAGAGATAAACCTCCAAGAGGAAGATACAATCCTCCAATATCAAGATATATTTGAACTCTCCATCCTTGCGCTTTCCTTCCACCCAAGAATATATGAGATGTAATAAGACTTTACATTAAATCATCACCATCAACCAATCATCACATAGAACCTGATAATGCTTCCTGAGACTTCTTCAATTTATGCAATTATTCAATTCTTGGAGTACTCTGATCTTATAG
>JASDQU010738247.1:85242-148161 GCA_032191745.1 Picea mariana | reverse complement strand
ATAATATTTATTAATATTATTACTTTTAAACAATTTTATCTATTATATTTTTAATATTTTATAAAATGAATCATTTAAATAAAAAATATATTTTTTTTTATTAAGAAAAATAATAAAAAGAAAATCAATATTTTATAATCTAATTGTATTAAAGATATTTGAAGTTGCTAAATCTATTTTTAAATTAAAACAACAACTAAAAAAATCAAATTCTTAAAATATTTTAAATTCTTAACTTCTTGTCTTACAAAATAAGATACCTGTAGCATACCTTGCTCAAATAATTGCCTTTACATAAGCAATTATACCTATTTTCTTATATACAAGATTCTTATTATAAAAAATGAGGGTTAAGAATCAAACACTCTTATAATTTATGATTCAAATCAATATGTGAGATCTCACTTTCATTCTCATCTTTGAAAGTGGACTCTACACAATCTTCAAAACAAACAAAGTGGACACTATATTTATAATCAATTTAGATTTATTTTGTTATAAATTTATAATCAATATAGATTTATTTTGTTATAAATTTTAAGAAAAATAAATTATTTTAAGTATTATTTTTTTTTAATTAAAAATTTGTAAAGGAGGTATATTTTTAATGATTTCACCCCTTTTAATAAATTTAAAATTAAAATGAATTTAAATTTAACAAATTTTATCATTATTTTTTTTTTATTAAAATATCATATTATAAAAAAAATATTTTTGAGTTATATATATATATATATATATATATTGATGATGATTAAGGAAGTGAGTGATTACTTAGAATTTTTTAGAATTTTATTTATGTGTCTCAAATTCCTATTTATTATTATTATCATTCTGGTCTCTATCCTTAACAATACCTTTTCGATTTGTAATTATTGTTCATTTGTCTGCCTTCTTGGCTTCTTTTACCTTTTGAACTTCCTTCCTTAAGTCAACTTGGTCTTGTGGAATGAGGTCTTCATTTATATAAATATTTATGAGCCTTTTAAGCTTCAAGATTTACTCAGTATGCCATATTTGGTTTTTACAACTTACTTTGGCATTTATGTTTGATTAGGCCTCTTTGCTTCTAAGATGTAAATTGTTTCAATTGGTGATTTATTTTTCAGTTCTTCATTTACTATTTGCAAGATGTCCTCAATTTGTGATTTATTTTTTAGTTCTTCTTTTACTATTTTCTATGATGTCATCATCTTGTTGTTTATTTATACCATAAATTATGAGGTTCAAGACTCTTTTGTTACACTCATGATCCAACTCTTATTCATTTCCTTTTTGATGGGTTTGATATCAAATTTATTTTCCAAACTAATTAGGCCAAATTGTTTGTCAGTTTTTCTTCTATCTCTTTAATCATATCTCTCATGTTGAGATTTGCTTAGACCTCTCCTTCTTGGGTTCATTGTTTTTGTTTTTCCATTTCTTGTATTCTAGCCTCCATTTTTTGCAACTCAGTCTTGAACCCTAATATTTTATTCTCTGTATGTGTCTCAATATTGTATTCTAACAATTTAAATTTGGTGTCAAGCATTGCCTCTAACTCTATTTGGAGTTTGACTTCTCTCTCTAGTCTCCTTTTCTCTAATGATTCTATATGATTGACTCTATAGGATGACTTTGTTAGGCCTCCCCTTAACAGGTTGATGTTTTGGAATATGTAGTAGAGTGCTCATATTGAAAAGAAAAGAAAATAAGCAAGAGAAAGAACGTATGTACATGAGTTACTAACCATAGGAAACCAACATTCAAATTTTAAACCTCCTCTCTATTCTGTTCAAATTCACAACATCCCTTCCAATTCACATGTATAAGTATAAACCCTTCACATTCACATCAGAGTATAATGTAGACCAAATTTACCAGAGAGTAGAAACCCTTCATCCCTTCACATTCACCATAGAGTATGTATAAATATCCTTTCAAATTCATAGTAGGTATAAAGACAACAATTATTAAAACGTTGTGGGTTGAAAGAATTTGTCATCTTTGTGACACTAAGAGGGTTGAACATGAACAACACTTTCTCTTAAAATGTCATACATACTCTGACATTAAATCACAGTTTAAATCAGTGAATTGACAAAGCCACCCTCCTCATCTAGGTTCAAGTCCAAATGTTTGGATAATTGGTAATTTATGAATGGGGTTTGAATGGGTAATTTATGACTGCCCAAAGGATGTAGACCAATCACTTTAATAATTATATTTTCACTAAGCCAAATTTAGTTTCACTAAAAATAATTATATTTTTAATACAATGAAAATGAAAAAGAATAAAAGAATTTCTCGTGGTCTAAACATTCTATGAATTGACTCTTTTCTGGCGATATTTTCAGGGGACATTTCCCCTAAATCCAGTGAGAAATTTTTAGATCGACAAATTTGAGTGATTATTTAATACGGAGAAAAAAAATATTTTGTAGAACAGTTAGACAACGTCGTTATACATTTTGTATTCAATGATTAAAAATGAATATTGAAATAATAAATAAGCAAACTTAATTTTTACAGAATTTAATTTATTTCTTAGTTAAATAGCGTACTATTTAAAGATATATATAGATCTTCATGATGATGATGATTAACATCCACTAAGACCGAATTGGTCTATCATACCTTAAGAGGGTAAGTGATTACTTGTGATTCTTTAGAATTTTGTTTATGTGCTCGAAAAGCATTAAGAGAAGCTTTCCAAGATAACCATACTTTTACAGTTGAGTTAAGAGGTTAGGAAGGTTAGTAGTGTGACAAATATTTTGAAAATGAGATCTAATATGGGTATAGGCCGGACAATCTAAGAGAAAGTGTTTTTCATCTTCAACCTTCTTAGTGTCACAAAGGTGACACACTTTTTCATCCCATGGCGTTTTAGGAATTGACCAATGCCTAGTTTCACTATGGAGTTCGTGAGAATTTGTTCTTATCTTAGCAATGCTTATTTTTTTCTTAACACTTGGAAAAATAGATGGATAATTTTGATCTTCTAGATTAGGGTTGATTACATCCTTATAATACCTTAATTTTCTTTTTTTTCTCTAACTCTTTATCACACCACATTTTCTCCTTAAATTTTTATTTGACGTTTTTTTAATAGTATCTTTATTCTGCAAAATGGTGTCTTCCATGATTCCCCAATAGTTTAACCAAGACTGGGCATCTTTATGCCAACCTTGCTTGAGTCGATGGTGGTTATGACTCGATTTTCAAGTAATTTTAGGAAGCCTCTTGTCTTTCATGTTGTTTAACTTGTTCTTATACATTAGGTATCTAGTCATAGCCATGCTCTCAATGGGGGAGAGGATTGTTTCTAAGAGGAGGATGGTATAGGGTGTATTTCCTTTAATTTTGAGATTATAGGTTATAAAATTCTTTTGTATTTACTCTATCTTTCTCCAAGATTCATGAGAGATACTGCAACCCCAGACTTCACATCCATAAATAATAAGAGGTGTAACAAGAGTCTCAAAGAGGATTTTCTTCTTATCCCAACTCCAAAGATCAACTGATTCACAATTGTTTTCAAGCCCATAATAAGCTTTCCATCCCCCAATAATCCTTTTCTCAATGCTATAATCCAATTGAGCTTGTGGTGAATATCAATTCCAAGATATTTGTATGAAGTCACTTCCTCCAAGTTGTTGTTCTCATATATGAAGGTATCATAAGGGATCTTATTGGATTTCTTATTGGATTTAATAATCACAACCTTAGTCTTATCAGTATTAGCAATGATACCCATATTGAAGCAAAAATCCTTGAGGATTCTTAGTTGGTTTTCAAGATCATGGGGACTCCTTGCCATAAGAATGATATCATCGACATAAAGAAGAAGATCAATGAATATACCATTGAGATTAGGGCCGACACAACCTTCTTTTTCCAAGTAATCTTCTAACTTGTCAATGTACATGCCAAAAAGGGTAGGGGACAAGGGACAACCTTTTTTTACTCTGATATTGCAGTTAATGTCTTTTGACCAACCCTCATTGTTTTTAAACTTAGCAATAACATTCTCATACATCCTTATTGCAACAACCCTCAACTCGAGAGGCACATGTGTCTCTTCCAACCTATTCCAAAGGTTTTTCCTAGGAACCATGTCAAAAGCTTTTCTGAAGTCAACAAAACAACAAAAAAGATTGGTTTTAGTATTGTGGAACTCCTCT
This sequence comes from Picea mariana, assembly GCA_032191745.1. Lineage (NCBI taxonomy): Eukaryota > Viridiplantae > Streptophyta > Pinopsida > Pinales > Pinaceae > Picea > Picea mariana. The sequence continues at coordinate 143,995 of JASDQU010738247.1, read as the reverse complement.
GCAATGATCATAAAGGTAACAAGATGGTCCATAGTTGAATGATATCTCCTAAACCCATCCCGGCCTTTAGCTCTTTTACTTTGACTTTCTAGCCAAAGGCTAATCTTCTTTGGTCTCATAATTAGAGGGAATGTCTCTATCCCCATTTTTAAAAATAGGAAAAATGAAGCTTTGCATCCAAGGTTTAGGGAAGCCTTGCTTGACTGCTAAATTGAAGAGCTTGTGTATGTGAGTAATAAGGATAGGCCCTCCGATTTTAAAAAATTCAGCTTGGTAGCCTTCAATGTCCTTAGCTTTCCCATTTGCAAGTCTCTTAACCCTAAACTCTATGTCATCTAAAGAAAAAAATCTTCATTTGTAGGGACAATAGGAATAGTGTCCATGGTGTTAGCGCTAGAAGTCGACTCAATACTGCTATTGAGTCAAGCCTAGCACATCTTGATTTAATTGGTTTTAAGAAAAGGTTTGGGAAAACTTTGAGAGTGGTAGGATCAACAATTGGCTTCAATAAGGTTCTGAATTAGACTCTTTGTGCCAACTTTCTATGTGCAACAGATCAGGCTAATAAATCTTAGATCAATGATAATGTCATAAAGAAGTGAAATGAGGCAATGTGAGGAAACAAAACTGTAAAACAATAAAAAAACACCTTGATATTTAATATATCTAACAATGGAGGAATAACTCAGTATTCAAAAACCCTTTCTAAATATGAATTAAAGACTCAAATACGTTTGTGGCAAAGACTACAACATACCCTACACTACAACCCTCTCAGCACATAAAATGCATACATATATCCTATAGTAGCATAGCATATTCCAGTAGAAGAAAAATAAAATGATTTACACAGAAATAAGAGAACAAACTGACCATACACTTTATTATCAGCTGAAATCCTTACATAGAAGTCTAGTGGACAAAAAAGTTTTCAAAATAGTACATGAAATTCCAATTACAAAGATCGAACCTCTCTGCAACTCTCTCTCAGTCCCTTGGAATGAATCCCCCCTTTTACATATGATTTTCCATGAGCTTTATAGATCTATGAGATAGCAACTATATCCTCAAAGTTTGGATCTAATATACTCAAAATAGACATAGATGACACATACTAGGGTCGAATTCACACTTAGTCAAATCAACAAGATTACACAAAATCTAGAAAATCAATCCCATACATAAAATCTAGGGTTTGACATTTAAAGAATTAAATACATTCAAATCAAATCAAATATTTGAGGATATTTAGAAAAAATATCCTCCTTGAACATCCATGTGTCTTCCTGGCTTGACACCTCATCTTGACATGTGTAGAATCGAACTAAGGGCTAACTGTCCCATTTCACAACATATGGCGAATTTATGAAAATTGAGATGTAAAGATATGCTTGTATCTCCCAAACCATGACACCTGTGTGAAAACTAAGGGAGGTTTTTGTATATGATATTGTTCTTGAGAAAAACCTCTTTCATTTTCTCAAAATACCTTTTCACCGTCTCGTAATATGTTCCCAAAGAAGATGGCAAAAACAAGAAAATTCTTATATTTTCAAATCTGAAAAAATGAGCTGTAAAGCTCTACTTGTATCTCCCAAACCATGACACATGTGTGAAAACTGAGTGATTTTTTTGTATATGAGCTTGTTCGTGAGAAAAACCTCTTTCATTTTTTCTAAATACCTTTCCATCGCCTCGTAATATGTTCCCAAAGAAGATGACTAAAACAAGAAAATTCTTGCATTTTCAAATCTTAAAAAGGCATTATAAATCTATGCTTGTATCTCTCAAACCATGACACCTGTATGAAAACTGAAGGAGGTTTTTGTATATGAACTTGTGATTGAGAAAAACCTCTTTCATTTTTTCAAAATACCTTTCCATATGGTCATAGTCTGAGTTTGAAATTGACTGCAAAAATAGTCATTTCCATAAAATCCTATGTTTTCTGTGTGGAGAGCTACAAGAACTTCCTGTAGTGACATACAAAAAACCAGTTTTGTATGTTTTCAACTCCTTTCCTTGCCCAGGTTACAACTGATCATAACAAAAAGAGAAATGACACCTTAGATACAAAAAACACAAAAGGTTTATTTCGTTATCCATCATTTTCAGTCATAGTTGAGGATTTGTATAAGAGGTGAAGTTCTCACACTGTCAGATCTCCATGAAAAACAGAGGAAGCTGCTTTGACCAACAAATCCAAACTATTTATTTTAGTCTGTTGAGATTGAGAACGACTTTGCATTCTCATGGGCTTATCCCCTTGGTGGCTTGGCGCTTAACTTCGACAGTTTGTGGACTAATTGGAGATTGGGCATGTGGGCCCAATATTATTTTAGCCAAATTTATTAATAAAAACCTTGCATAAAGGCGGAGGAGCAAAATTGGCTTTAAAACCAATTTAAATTCAAAATGTGATCAACTTTGAATCTTTCCCAAGAGAACGTGAAGATCTTAACCAAAAATGTGAATCCCGAGCATTTCCTACCAAAAATTAATGAAGGCGCTACCGGAAGTTCTCGTAGCGAATTTTTTTCCTTGAAATTGCTCAAGACATAAAGAGTGTTAACACATGGCATTAGGAAACTCATAAAAATTTTTAAGGTAGGAATTCCACTCCCTTGAGGGAATCCTATTATTTTATTTAGTATTGTGGTTTAGAATTTGGCTCCAAAACTTCTTAGGATCCAACTTATATAGTTGTGAAAGTTGTTCTTGCCTTTTATTGATATAGTACATTTTTTTGCTTTTAACTAGGGCTTTGTATGTATTGATCTTATCGAGTTTTAAGGATTCATTAGAAGCATCTTTAATGATTTTCCTAACAATTTTGCATTCTTTATCATACCAAGGGTTGGTTTCTATTATTCTTTTTATAGGACACCTCTAAAGAGAACTTGTTAATAGAAGTGGAAAGGGTAATTGTAAAATTATGATAGAGTTCTTCAATGTTGTCCTAATAAGTTATGAGATTTAACTTACTATTTAAATCCTTTAAGAAAATGTCAACTTTACTTTTGTCAAAGCCCAAATTTCTTTGATTATCAAAATTCTCTTCACTAACTCTCCTATACATGGAAAAATTTAGAGTTAGAGTTAAATATTTATGATCATGATCATTTAAAAGGTTAAAAGTTATTATTTGATTGAAAACGAAAATCTAAAATATCACATAATTTACAACACTATTACCTAACCCATAAATATCCTCTGATTAGAGTTTGGCCACTTCAGGCCACTTCATACCCAACTGTACTCAATTCCAAAAATTTGAATTCGAGGAAGAAAAAGCAAAGTGCACTGTCATCAACATGACATGACAGGGGTAACACATTTTCCGCGTCGGACATGTAGCTCCTCTCAGTCCCAACGCCTTTAGGAGCAATTAGCATATGGCGTTGAACCAAAATAAGAAGATTGGTGCACAGTGTCAGGATTTTTGAATCACGTGCTATTTCCATGAACCGTGGGAATCTAAGTTTCATTCAACTATTTTATTTTATCTCATTGGACAAATAATTTAAGCGGTCATCTGCACATAAAGAGAATTCCATGTGCAGACGAGGGAAGCACGGTCGAAACGAGGAATTCACAGGGTGTACACTTCACTAGAATCTTTCTTTGGGACCGCGTCAGATAGCCAGCCAGGCTGTCTCCCGCCATCACCGGTCATCCGCTCTTTCGCAGCACTGCTCAGTTCATGGAAGCATCCGCAGCTTCCTTGATCTCTAACCCCTTTTAATTTCTCTCAGCTTGCTTCACATTCCAGCATATGCTTGCAGCTGCCCTTCCTGTCTAAGCTCACTCAGCTTGGCCTTCTCTCGGAGTTTATGCAGACTAGAGTTTTACAGGCAGATATTTGTGCGAAAAGGGGGTTTCTTGACATATTCATCGGATCCATGGCGGTCGGCAGATCAATTTCTGCGAGGGTACCACAAGGATTTGAATTGTTAGCAGATATGCAGCTCTCCCGGCAAAGAACGGCGTGGCCCTGCCGGTCATCGTCTACGGCTGCTGGTCAAATAGCTTCCGAAGGCAGATGCGAGCTCAAATGGCAGCCCGCCGGCAACTGGAGAAAAGCAGAGCAAACCCTAAGCCAGTTAAAGGATCCTAAATGGAAGCAGTTTGTCAAAAGATTCAAGGGTTTTGTGAAAAGACTCGGCAATCAGAAGTCCGGTAAAAGGTCGGATAATCTTTCCACGGCCATGGTATGGCCTGTGAAGGCAGTAAGGCTTGCTGTCCCTGCAACAGGGGTTGCGGTACCCAAAGTTCCGATTTGGCAGAGGAGAAATTCACCGCCGCCACCTTCTCTTGAACTTGATAAAGTGCGCCCATCCAGATCGAGAAACGACAGATTTTCAATCATGTAAATGAGCTGAAATTTCATTTTGCACTTTGTATTTCGCACTGCAGTGAGAGCCGGTTGAACTAGACCCGGAGCGGCCTGCAACATATTATCACTTGCATTGTTACACACTGGGTGGAGAATTGCAACAGAAAGAGATTTATTTTTTAGTCTCATTTTTTTTTTAACTTGTGTGTGCATTTGCAAGAGAGAACTGGGTAGTCGCGTAAATTAGGGTTTCAGATTTTTTGAATCCCATCTCATATGATTAATTTGCCAAATAATTTAAATTTTTTTTGTTGTAGAACCAGAAAAATCAGATCAGTGATGTGTTTGTAGAATACCGTATATGCAATCAGTGGTTGTCATCAGGTGCAGCCTTGCATTGTAAAGGTGCATTGTATTTTTTTTAATGTGCGGTATAGGTAGCAGGGTTTTAGGTGGGAATAGAATTTGGGTAATAAAATATCTTGGTCATTAAATATGGTTAAATTTTATTTTAAAAATTTATTAAAATAATTAAATTAAAAATGTTTTCATAATTTTTTTTCTAAATAATAAATATATAATTTTTTTATTTTTCAGATAAAGATATTAACTAAGTACACAAGTGATTGACATAAAGCTGAAACAATTAACTTTTCAAACTGATCCATAGAATTACCATATTTTTTATATGAATATTTTAAATCAACAAAACAAAATAAATGAGGTTCCTTCTAAGTATTCCTGTTATTGCATGGCATTTTGGAGCAAAAATCCTTTCTCGCACTGAAAAGTAGTTTTTCCTATATTAAAAATTGTGTCATAGTTTTACTCAAAAGTATGAGCTATATTTCTAAATGAAGAGGAACTATAACATTATTAGAGAAAAATGAAAGGAGTAATGGAAAGTTACAATTAATTTTATTTTATATTTTTTTTCAATTAAAATGGTTATATTTTAAAATGAAATGGTTATATTTTGTATGTAGTTAAACCACACAATAGTAGTATAAAATTTAAAGAGGTTTAATGTCATTTGCTAGAATTTCAACCTTCCACCAAAATATACGGAGGGAAATTTTCAATGCTTTCACTTACATCTACACTTTTTTCTAGATTTTTACATATAAGGATTTACAAACTATTGTTTAACTGAATATAAATATAGAACATTATTTTTTACTAGGTTGGAGCACAATCCCTCCCTTAAACAATGAGTCCAAAAAGGTATGATATTCCAAAGAAAGATTTGCTTTTGTCTCTTTTTATTTTCTTTTCCAATTTAATTTCCTTCACCTTGCAAGGGGAGGAGAAGAACAAGGAATTTTCTTCAAATCTCCAACATAAGAAAAGGATTCAAAAGACTCAGGTGAATGAACCTTATGTGTTGAAGGAATTTCTTGAGCTTGACTTGCTTCCTTGTCTAGAAATATTTCTTGATTTGCAATTGCTTGTTGCCTCATTTGAAGCGTTTTCTTGGCCTTTGGATCTTTGAATTAATTCCCTTTTTAATGCATTTGGATTGTCATTCTCATTGTTCATCCCTTCTTTTGATATGCCCTCATTCATGGTGGTTTTTGGGATTTTCCTTTTAGGAAACTCTTTATCATACTAGGGAATAGAAAAAGCGCCCCCCCCCCCACCCCCCCAAGTGATTCTTGATAGTACCATCTTCATCCACACCCCCTAAGATTTCTATCGATTGAAATTTGAGGTAATAAAGATTATCCAGGGATGAGAAGGAAGCAGGGGCGAGTGGGGGGTTTCTTTTTCTTTCTATCAATAATAAATTGGAAAGGAACCTAATCACCTTTAGAGGGGGCTTCCAATGGGAAACACGTTGGAGTAGGAATCTTAGGACAAAATTTTACAAAGTGGCCATACTCATTACAAATATTTCATTTAAAGGGAAGATGTTCATAATCCAATTGCTAATATTGTGACTAACCATCTACTTGAAGTTGAACGGATTATGGTAACCCTTTCTCCAAATCTACATTCACACAAATGCATGCACAAGAGAATATGCCACTTTGTGGTTTTGTTGCTTCAATAAATTTCCCTACGTTGTCTCCAATTCCTTGCAACACAACTTGTCACAAAAAATCAAAGAAAGAAAGGGCAAGTGAATCCAAACAAGGGAAAAGGTTATTTCTTGATTAAGATTAAAGTCTAAATACCACTTTGAAAGGAACATTTCTCTAGAATCCATCAAAATAAGGACCACGATGAAGATGCTATCTCTATCCTACTTGAACTCAAATAGGAAGATGAAGAAACCTATTTTATAGGAAAAATCCCAATACCTCCCTTCCATCTTAGAGACTCAATTTTCTTGAACCCAATGATCAATTGAGGTAGAGCTTGGCTAGTGGCTAATAAACTTGCCAACCAAGGCCTAATCTGAATATGACATGACATTTTCACGAGCCAAAGGGGTTTTCAGATTAAGTAGAGGAATGGTTTCAAAATTTTTTGACATATTTCCCACATGAATTTGCTTGCTTGAAACCAAACCTTTTTTTTCCATGCACAAAGAAAATCAAAAGCTTCCCCGATAGAATTGAATGCATTAAGATTAGGAGATTCCATACTAAAACATAAACAAAATAAAAAAAAATATACTTAAAAACATGGAGAAAAACACTAAACCATAAGGAAAATCATGTTGAATCTCCAAGATTACCATAAACATTAATAACTTCCTCAAAAACAAAATAACCCTTAAAAACCAAAACTTACAATTGATATTCAAATCAATTCAAATTAAACTTCATGAAAAACCATAACTAAAATTAAACTCTGCCACTACAAAACTTTTGATCATCAAAACATTGCCCATCAACATACTTTCTCTTTTCCCTAAAGCCACAATTAATCTTGATAAGAGAGTGTTTCCCATTTTCACTTTCATGGAATAAGATAAAGGACTTGAATTTTATCCTAACACACCATATCCGAATAGCAAGCTAAGGATTTAATCTTTAAGGAGCAAAATAAATTTTGCTTAAATGGATGTTTTTTCTAGCTTTTTAATCCAAGAGGAGTTTTAATGTGAGTTTACTTTATTCGGAGAATCTATATTTATTTATATAAATATATATTTTTAATTTATTTAATAAAGTGATTTTATTTATTTATTTAAATAAGATTAGAATACAAGTTAAGGAATATATATATATAAATAAAAAGATACAAGTTAAGGAGATTCTCCTTTTGAACACACATCCATCTTTTGAGGGTGGGTGGTGAGACTTTATAAAGAGTCTGTATATATATATTAAAGGTTAATTTTTGTCCACAAATAATTGGAAGATAAATATATTTTAACTTATTATAAGTTAGATATAATATGAAAAATAAATACATTTTATAAGTTATATAATATAATAATAATAATAATAATTTATTTTTAAGATTACATAATATACTAAATTAGTATTTTTTTGAAAAACAATATCAAAATTAAAAGATAATTTTTTTTTTCAATATTTAAAAAATTTTATTAAAAAAGTTGTAAAAACAACTCTTTTTTTTTTAAGAACATCCATCTTCATTTAAAAATAATTTTAGTGCTAATCATCCTTTCCCACATATCAAGAATGTTAGCTAACTATTTAACAAGGTTCTACGTCACCCAATAAAATTTTAACATATCCTACTCATGAAAACACTACCATGTTGCTAAGAGTTCGCAAAATAAACACAGTAAAAATCATGTAGCTTCAAGTTACACTCAACAATTACACAATAATTCTCCTCATTTACCATTCTCAATCTTTCTTTAAAATATATCTTAACAATATTCTTTTACATTAAAGCTTCCGATAATATACTTAACTTGTGCAACTACTATAATCTAGCATGAATTATTAGCAAACCTCAAAAGACTATAATCTAGCATGAATTATTAGCAAACCTCAAAATTGACTATAATCTAGCATGAACTATTAGCAAACTTCAAAATTTAGCTGGCTTAAGTCAAAATTATTGAGTATATAAAAAAAATATATTAAAAATGTTAAAAAGTTAGAAACATTAAACAAGGGATGATTTTAGGAGTTAAATTTTTCTCATGGGTTAATTTTCCATGGTTTTTCTTCAAAAAAAAATTGGTTATTCTAAAAATGATTTGCCCAAATTTAAAAGATAAAACTATTTTACATTAAAATTTGCCAAAATTTTATACAAACTATATAAAATCCTTAGAAATTTAAATATTTATACAAAAATATGGCCAAATATTTTATAGTCGACATATGAAGGATTAGCAAGATTCACCAAAGTTTCTACATTTTAAAATAACTTTCCATCCTTAAAATCATCCCTACACTAAACTAGATTATCCACATCCATGAAACTCATCATAATCATTCAAAATCGAACCCATCCACTATTAAAAAAAACTCATCAAAGAATGAATCTATAATGAATCATTTTGTGTAATAAATATTTAAGTCAATACTCGCTCAACTAATTTTACTATGCATAAATTAGTACATCCAAACCACATAATAAGAAGTACCTAGTAACATGTTCTTGTTTATTTATTGAAAAATAATTAATAATTAATTCATATTAATTCCAAACATTGAATGTAAAGTAACATGCAATACAATTTTATAATAAAAATGGGTTTGTAATATAAACATATAATTTTATAATAAAAATATTATATGTGGAATATAAACATTAGTTGATAGCTCAAATGTATGTCTAACTTTTTATAAAGTTTGAGTGGGCCTAATGGTTAAGAACATATTTTTCTTCTTAAGAGGTCACGAGTTCAAATCCAAAGAAGAGTAGGCGACCTTAAATATGATTGATTATCTTTGCCTTTCATTCAATCAATATAAAATTCTTTGAATTTTTTTTGTAAATCATATATATATATATATATATATATATATATATATATATATATATATGATTTATTAATACATCCAAACCACATAATAAGAAGTACCCAATAACATGTTTTTTTTTATTTATTGAAAAATAATTAATAATTAATTCATATTAATTCCAAACATTGAATGTAAAGTAACATGCAATACAATTTTATAAATGGGTTTGCAATATAAACATATAATTTTAAAATAAAAATATTATATGCCGAATATAAACATGAGTTGATAGCTCAAACGTATGTCTAACTTATTATTACTTAATGTTATTCCAAGTTAAATGTGATTGATTATCTTTGCATTTCATTCAATCAATATAAATTTTTTTGAAAAAGAATTTGTAAATCATATATATATATATATATATAAATATATTATTAAAATTTGTATATCATATTATGATTTATGAAATAATTTTTATTAGTTTTTATTGAAGATTGTTCTTTTTGTTGATTGTGTTTTTTTTTGTGTTGACCAAAAAATTGGTGTTGTTTTCCAAAGTTAGATTTTGTTGGGAGTTATCTAAATTTTTTTGTTGTGTTTTGATTGGTTATTCAAAACAACATTTTATTGTCGGGTTGGCGGCGAGAATTGGATACGTAATTTAATTATGCAGGTTTGACATATGGTTTGAAGAACATGACGATTTACGAAGCTTGCTACGGTGTCAATTGCAGTTGGTTGCATTTAAAGCGGTGGTCCAAACAAGATGTATATATATTTACTATATGAAATATGGAATTATTGCTTTCATGGATTACAATGAGTTTTAATTGAATTCTTTTGTAACGTTATATTGTTCTATAAGTGAGGAAGGCAAGGTGGGTAAGGAGTTATGTGCATCAATTATCTTGCTTATATCCAGTTGGTCGGTGTATTAATACAAGTATTTTGCAATTGGTTTGCGTAGTTGTTGTTTGATAGAGTTTGTTTTGTGCATAGTGTGGTTGGCTTTGACGTGTTGTTGGTTTTTCCAGAAGCAAGTCAAGTCAGATGTGGGTTGTTTCATATACTGTGTAGGATGAAAATAGTCAAAGATGAACATTGCAAGAAGGTCTTCTGTTTTGATGTTGTGTTGTTGTTTGATACAAGTTTCTTTATGAAAAGTGCAGTTTCTTTTGCTATGTTGATGGTTTTTTTAGGGGCAAGTCAAGTGGGCTAGGGGTTGTTATAGAGACTCTGTAGTCTGAAGGAAATCAAAGGTGAGCAGGGAGAGAGGGTGTGCTATTTTGAGGTTGTATTGTTTTTTTTTTGGGGGGGGGCAGGGGGCGGGGGGGTGGGGAGGTGCTTAATGGGTTTATTTACTATGTCATTTGTTATTGTTCAGAGAGACAAAGTTGTTCTATATTTGCGAGTTCTAAGAGTTCTAATTATGTGGTTTTCGAGATGCGTTCTAAAGTTTAAGAAATCTTGTGCACTATTGATGTAGGAGCATCGCTCCACCTTAGCACGCACCAGCTATTCAACACATTGGTGCACATTCAAGGAGGGGAGAGGCGCCCACCCTCTCATTTTGCCCTCAAATTTTAAATTTTAAATGTAATTAATACAAGTACTTGTTGTAAGGCTTGAGCAGAGCCAAGTCATGCCTTTGTACATGTTGTAGATAAGGTCGCCTTAAATGGATGACGATAGGAGGGATCTAGATCTGATTTGAAATAGATTTTCCACTGATTGTAATCTACCTCAGTAGATAGGCGTTGTAAATGGTGATTAGACATCAATAGAGTAGTTGGAGGGAAAGGCTCGAGGAGCCCCTCTTTTGTAAAAAGATCTTTGTATAAAAATTCATTAGATTTAGCATGAAGTGTGGATGAGCGGGTAGAGAGCTCAAGAGAGGAGAGAAGAGACGAGACTCAGTTGCAGTTCGAGATTTTGTACACATGTATTGTAATTGACATTCATCTTAATACAAAGAAGAGCAGTTTTTCCTGCACAATGTACTGTGTGTATTTCCTTATGTGTTTATGAATGTCATTTGTGTTTCTATGAATGTATGTTGTAGATGTATGAATAGGTTCCATCTGCAGGATTAAGATAGATTTCACTATCTATTTGAGAGTTGTTGAGTTATTTTTGGGTTCTTTAGGCTAAATGCAAGGAGTGCATGATAGCGTGCTGAGAACTTTGTGAGGCAACGTAAGGAGTGCGTATCTGAACTTTGCTTCGATTTTAGAGGAGAACGTGCTAGGAGGGCACACCGAAATAGTCTACAAACTCATGAGGAGCCTCAAGGTTACTGAACGCCTTGGAGGAAAGTCTGCGCAGGAGTAAGCATAGCACAAAGTTGTTGAACACTTTGTAGAACTCTTCCAGGAGGGCATTGAGCAGGTACAAGTGTGCACAAAAAGAATTATGTCTCGAGTTCTGTAAGAAGATAAGTGTCAAGGAGAAGACACCCATAGAGTTACCGAATACTATGGAAAGCTCTGCAAGTGTGCATTGAGCGGATGTAGGAGTTGCTTCGGTGAACCCGAAGGATTTTAGGAAGTAAGAGGAAGACCTATGCAAGGAGTGCACCAAGCCAACACTCAGACAAAGTGTTGAAAGTATGAAGTCGTCGAAAGGCCCAGTTGAGTGCAAGGAGTGCACGAAGACGAACCTGTTTCGAGTTCAAAAAGCTCAGAAGGAATAGTGTCATCACACACAGAGTCTTTGTAAAGAGTGCAGAAGGCTAAGAACATTCCAAGTCTTGGGTTGTTGGAGAAGTGATGAGTGTGCACAAGAGTAAGGACTAGCCGAAGTCCCAAAATATCGAATCCAATTGGGGTTGTCCATCGTCCAAAGGAATAGGTGGCAAGAGATTTGGAAGTCCAGAGGAATCGTTCTCCGAGAATTATCAGTTGAGTGGAGTGCAAAGTCACCAAAGTTTCGAATCCTAGAGAAGATCCGAGAGTTCACGGGAAAGAACTTCGAGAGAAATTACGTGGAGTAAAGGGAAATCTTAGCGAAGTCATGAAGAGCGAAGTGAATCTGGACTGTTGGATCCAGAAGGACACATGGCAGAGATCCGTGCATTTTGGAGGAAAGGTACTCCGAAAGAAAGAGGAGAGCAGAGTGGGAGGAACTCTCGAAGGATTGAGTCCGAAGCAGATCACAACCGTTGGTTGTGGGAAAGACGTGGACTGTAGATCGAGTCTAGGGTAAATTCACCGAATCAGAGATCGGGAAAAAGGGGAGAAAGCTACTCGCAAAAGCTCTGAAGCATGGAGTTGCGAATAGGACTGGCCCGAGGTTATAGCTCGAGGTCATGTGGAGAAGAATAGGGGCTTAACAGGAGCCCGCGGGTCTCACAGGACCTGCACCTAGAAGAAAAAAGGGGCCTGTGTAAAATGATTTGTGGGGCTAGCATGGTCCCGAAGACTCAATTTGGCTAAGATAATTGAAGATCCTTCATCGGGAGGTCGCGCAACCCCAAGGAGGGGAGGGGGGGGGGAAATCAAGTGGTACAAGAGAAGAAAATTTTCTTGCAGACAACAAGCAAAGGGAGAGAAGACAGCCTGACTACATCAAGTAGTGTCAGAGCTTGATTTCTCATGTAGACAGCAGGTGAAGGGAGACAGAGTGTGATGCTATGTAAAGACTATTGCAAGGTGTGCAGGAGATGGTCGACAGCTAGGTGGGATGGGATAGAAGAAAAAATCGTGTTCTTGAAGTCAGAAAGATGGCTACTGAAGGCCATAAGTGTGGTTAGAGAGAATACCGCCAACATAAAAGCAAAGAGGAAATCGACAAGAAGCTCAGTGAAATCTGAGAAGAAATGGAGAAGCTAGCATTGACGATGCAGCATGAGGCAAAGGTACGTTGGAGGTACGAGTGGCCCATGAAGCAAAAATTCAGATATCCTATTCAAAATTTGTTGGCCAGAAGGTAGCAACAGCTGTTGAGAAGGTGGTCGTGAGAAGTTGAAACCCTCAGTGACACAGAAGAGGAACATGTTTGCATTTGCGAACTAGAGACTGGAGAAAACTTCAGTGACAAGGAAAGGAGATCAAGCAGAGATCTCGTAGACTACTATGAGGGAAGCGATGAAATATCAAACTGCCAGGTGGGAAATGAGATGAGATCACTTGATCTCATAGACTGCCATGAGGACAGAAGAGAAATCCCAGATTGCCAGGTGGGCAAGGGAGAAGAGATAAACTCATCTAAGAGTTCAAATCAACAAGGAGTGTTGATGGAGGAGGATCATAGGTGCATTCTGATCATTGGAGAAATTCAAATATTCCTGCCACATAGCCCAATTGAGGCCAAAGCATGTGTTGCAGATACAACAGAAGAAGGACAACCAGCTGTGACTGTCATAGAGGAGGAAAATGAGCAGATACTGAAGTCTTCCCCAGCCAAGGAAGAAGAGCATGCAGTTAAGATGCTCATTCTATGGGAGAAGGAGTTGGAGATGCTGAAGGATTGGTTGAACAATATAGAACCAAAAGATGGCTGCTAGGAGATTTTCATGCCATATGGAGCAGAATACCAGCCTGATGAGCAGCTGGAGGAAGTTGGAGTTGAACTAGCACAAGGTGAACTGGCAGAGGATAATCTATCAGATGAGATAGCTGAGAAACAACTCAATGAGGAGACTGCAAATCTGGATTCTATAGTAGGGTGGCAAGCTAGTTCCATAGGATATGGAGAAAACAACAGGGGAGATCAGGCTGATCTACCCATTGACAAGGAGGAGGTGCAACAAGCCAATGTGCAAAGAAGGAGCCAACCAACAGAGAAGCTGGAAGAGGTAGTAGAGGAGATAAGGAGGATGATGGTGAAGTCAACAAAATAAACTACCAGCAAGGAGAAGTTGAGCAGAAGAAGGAAGCCTGACACAGCATTAGGGAAAAAGCAACAACAAAAGAAACAAAGCAGAGGAGCGGGTGTATAGCTCAAGGGGAAAGTTTGGGATCCAGGGGGATTTCAACTGCAGAGTAGAGGAGCTCATGATTTTCCCAGCAGTGGAGTATGATGCAGGAGCATCGCTCCACCTCAGCATGTGCTAGATATTTAGCACATTGGTGCACATTCAAGGAGGGGAGAGGTGCCAGCCCTCTCGTTTTCCCCTCAAATTTTAAATTTTAAATGTAATTAATGTAAGTACTTGTTGTAAGGCTTGATAAGAGACAAGTCATGACTTCGTACAGGATGTAGATAAGGTCGCCTTAAATGGCTGACGGTAGGAGGGATCTAGATCCAATTCAGACTAGATTTTCCACTCATTGTAATATGCCTCAGTAGATAGGCGTTGTAAATGGTGATTAGACACCACTAGAGTAGTTGGAGGGAAAGGATCGAGGAGACCCTCTTTTGTAAAAATATATTTGTATCAAAATTCATTAGGTTTAGCATGAAGTGTGGATGAACGAGTAGAGAGCTCAAGAGAGGAGAGAAGAGTCGAGACTTAGTTGCAGTCCAAGATTTTGTACACATGTATTGTAATTGACATTCATCTTAATACAAAGAAGAGCAATTTTTCCTGCACAATGTTCTGTGTGTATTTCCTTATGTTTTTATGAATGCCATTTTTGTTTATATGAATGTGTGTTGTAGATGTATGAATAGGTTCCATCTTCATGGTTAAGATATATTTCACTATCTGTTTGAGAGTTGTTGAGTTATTTCTGGGTTCATCAGGCTAAATGCAAGGAGTGCATGACAGAGTGATGTGAACTCTATGAGCCAACGCAAGGAGTGTGTATTTGAACTTTGCTTCGAGTTCAGAGGAGAACATGCCAGGAGGGCACACCAAAACATTCTACAGTCTCAGGAGGAGCCTCAGGGTTACTAAACACCTTGGAGGAAAGTCTGCACAGGAGTAAGCGTAGCACAGAGTTGTTGAACACACTGTAGAACTTTTCTAGGAGGGAATTGAGCAGGTGCAAGTGTGCACAAAAATAATTCTATCTCAAGTTATGTAAGAAGATAAGTGTCAAGGAGAAGACACCCATAGAGTTACTGAATACTCTAGAAATCTTTGCAAGTTTTCATTGAGAGGATGTAGGAGTTCCTTCGATGAACCAAAAGGATTTCAAGAAGAAAGAGGAAGACTTGTGCAAGGAGTGCACCAAGTCAACACTTAGACAAAGTGTTGAAAGTCTGAAGCCTTCGGAAGGCCCAGTCGAGTGCAAGGAATGCATGGAGATGAATTTGTTTCAAGTTCGAAAAGCTCAGAAGGAATAGTGTCGCCATGCAGAGAGTCTCTGCAAAGAGTGCAGAAGGCTGACAACAATCCAAGTATCAAAATGTGGGAGAAGTGTTGAGTGTGCACAGGAGTAAGGACTCATTGAAGTCCCAAAATCCTAAAGCCAAGATGGGTTGTCCATCGTCCGGAGGAACATGTGGCAAGAGATCTAGAAGTCAATAGAAATCGTTCTCCGGGAGTTTTCAGTTGAGCGGAGTGCAAGGTCGTCGAAGTTCCAAAGCCCGGAGCAGATCCTGAACGTTGATTGTCGGGAAGGACGTGGCAGTAGATCCGAGAGTTCACGTGAAAGAACTTCGGAAGAAATTGCGTGGAGAAAAGGGAAATCTTCGCGAAGTGAATCTGGACCATTAGATCCAGAAGGACATGTGGCGGAGATTCGTGTGTTTTAGAGGAAAGGTACTCTGGAAGAAAGAGGAGAGCGGAGTGGGAGGAAATCCTGAAGGTCGATTTCCGAATCAGATCACAACCGTTGGTTGTGGGAGAGAGGTGGACCGTAGATCAGGTCCCGGGTAAATTCACCGATTCGAAGATCAGGAAAAGGGGAGCAAGCTACTTGCAAAAGCTACGAAGCACGGAGTTGCGAATAGTACTGGTTCGAGGTCATGTGAAGAAGAACATGGGCTGAATAGGAGCCCGTGGGTCTCACAAGACTTGCGCCTAGAAGAAAAAGGGGGCCTGTGTAAAATGATTTGTGGGGCTAGCAGGGTCCCGAAGAGCCGATTCGGCTCATATAATTAAATATCCTTGACTGGGAGGTCGTAAAACCCCCAATAGGGGAGGGGGGAAACATCAAATATATGCTATATGTCAGGGAAAATTAGGTCATGATTGTTATTTTGTGTTTCCCTATTTTCGGCTTGTATTTTTCATCTTATTTTGCAATTGATTGATTCTATGAAGATGGTGCGGGTGTTAAGTTAGGAAGTGATGCATTATTTTGCATATGCTGTAGAGAAATGTTTTTTTTTAGGTTGGTGAGTTGCGCTTTGTGGCATCTATTTTTTTTTGGGGGGGGGGTTTGATTTTAGTGTAGGCAGATATAGTTCAGAAAAACGACCATTCTGCAGTTTTCTCAGAGGATTTTGCTATGAAAATATGACAATTCTCAATGGGATATGTATTTTGCATCTTGGTAGTGGCAGAAAAGTATTGTTGACGAAGGAAAGAATGTATATTTTCAATGCTTGTGTGGAAAATTAGGTCATGATTGCTATTTAGTGTTTCCCTGCTCTCGACTTGTATTTTTCACCTTGTTTTGCAATTGATTGATGCTATGGAGATAATGCGGGTATAAAGTTAGGGAGCAATGCATTATTTTGCATGTGTTGTAGAGCAATGTTGTTTCTTAGGTTGGTGCATTGCATTATGTTTAACCTATTTTCCAATTAGGTCTTTATTGTTATTTGGTGTTTCCCTGTTCTCGGCTTGTATTTTTCACCTTGTTTTTTAGTTGATTGATGCTATGGAGATAGTGCGGGTATAAATTTAGGTAGCAGTACATTATTTTGCATGTGTTGTAGAGCGATGTTGTTTTCTATGTTGGTGCATTTCACTATGTTCGACATGTTTTATTTTTGTTGGGGGTTTGATTGTAGTATAGGAAGCCATGGTCCAAAAAGATGGGCATTTTGTAGTTTTCTCGAAGGATTTTTCTATGCATAAATGGTGACACTTTGTGTGACTATGTATTGCGCATCTCAACAGTAGCATATTAGTATCCTTGACACAACAAGTACTGTATATTTTCAATGCTTGTGTGGAGAATCCATGCCAGGTATGGTCGTGTTGTGTTGTGCATCTGCACGATGAATTGTGATAGTGGATGTAATTTGAACGATATTCCAGGGATTTGTGACCAGTTAATTTTGACGGATTTGAAAGCAAATGGAATTCATTTAGATCTTTTGTGTTGTGTGAGACACATAAATATGCAGAGGTTAGAGATATGGCTATTTCAAAACTTCTTTCCATTCTAAAAAATGGGAAAATAAAATGCCTTTTACACATATTGGATACTTTTCGAATATCAATAACCATAATAAAAAACCATCAAAAATTTTATAGATAAAAAACACATTTGCTTGGCACTACTAGATGTGTCACGTTTGGTCCTAAATGGGAGAAAATCAATTTATTATAAACATGTGATCTATTTTGCAAATTACATCGCTTGTCACAATGACAGATGCGGAACTATTGGAAATGTTGAGCTGCGAGAGGGTGACCTGTGCAGGTTCTCATCACAGGGCTTAGAAACAGACTGTCTTAGCTACACCAATTATAGTTGTTTAGGATGCATAGGGATTGTAGACTTTCAACGCTCACGCTAAGAATTCATGCAACTTATGGTCTGGCATTGGCATAGTTGGTTACATAGAGACTTGTGCAATTGACAAAGCAATGTCATTAACAGTTCTGCACATAGTTGGTAGTTTATCTATTTAGCAATTGGTCTATATTCAAATTGTGTGCGGAGAAATGATACATCTTTGGTTTCCACACTAACGTAGTTCCACATTTTGCATCCTATTTGATAGTTTATGCTCTATGCACAATACAATTACTTGGTTTCATTCATATTTTAATTGGCATTGGTGTAGTGTTTAAGAAAACCATTTTTCTCTTATTAGTTGTGTCGTTGCATCAAATGGTTGAATGAGATATTCTTGATGTCCATCATATACAAAATGTTTTTATTTTATTTTTTTATTTGCATATTGTACAAAGATAAATGGGTTGCATAATTTTCATTGCATCAAGGCCAACAAGATGATTGACATCGGGAAAAATTTATTTTACATGTATATCGACTAACTTTTGAATAGCTATAACAATAATAAAAAACCATCGAGCAATGTACGTATAAGCAAGACATTTTCTTTGCAATGCTTCTAGATGGAATTGGTTTCCTCCTGGATCAGAGCAAATCAATTTACGATAAAGAAAACATATATATTGCAGACTTTGTCGCTTGTGACACTCAACGATGCATAACTATTAGAAATGTAGAAGCACATAAGTGTGGCAATGTCGAAGAGTGATCGATGTAGGTTCTCCGCACAAGGCTTAAAAAACAAACTGTCTTAAGTGCACCAAGTATAAATATGAACATATGGCACTGGTTGTCCAGCCTCAAAAGTGGGCAAGTAAGAAGGCTCATGACAAGTAGATTGTTTGAATAGCTTGCAGACATGGAATTACGAGAAAGCGAAGAGCACGATGGCAATTTGCTAAAATGTCTTTTACACATATCAGACACTTTTTGAGTAGCAATAGCCATAATAAAAAAACCACCATGAAATTTACAGATAGAAAACATATTTGCTTGGAACTATTTCTATATATGTCGTGTTTGCTCCTAAATGGGAGCAAATCAATTTATTATAAATTAGTGATCTATTTTGCAAATTACATCACTTGTCACACTAACAGATGCAAAAATATTGGAAATGTTGAGGTACAGGAGGGTGACCTTTGCAGGTTCTTGTCAGAAGGCTTATAGGAAGACCATCTTAAGTACGCCAATTATATATGTACAAGGCACACGAGGATTGTAGACTTTCAACACTTGCGATAATAATTCATGAAAGTTATGGTCTGTCATTGGCAGAGTTGGTTGCATGGAGACTTGTGAAATTGACAAATAAATGTCATAATGAGTCTGACATAGGTTTATACTACACAAAGTTGGTGCTTTTTCTATTTAGCAGTTGGTCTATATTCAAATTTTGTGTGGAGAGTTGATACGTCTTCCCTTTCTCCATTACCATAGTTCCGCATCTGGTATCATGTTTCATAGTTTGTGCTCTATGTGTAGTACAACTACTTGGTTTCATTCATATTTGCATTGGCATTGGTATAGTGTTTAAGCAAACCAGTTCTCTTTTATCAGTTGCATCACTAGATTGAATGGTTGAATGAGACATATGGCTAGAATAACCATCATTATGTATTTTCACTGGTTGTGCAGAGAATTCATGGCTGTTATTGTTGTGTAGTTTGGCACCTACTGTTGCAAAAGGTTTGTCCAACATTGAAAGTGGACAAGTGAATAAGGTTTTCGACTAACAAATTGTCGAAAGGTTGTAGAAATCGAATTATGCCAAAGTGAAGAGCAAGCTAAGAATCGACTATAATGTATTTTAGACATATATCGGCTACATGATCCAACAATGTACAAGTAAGCATTGCATTTGCTTGGCACTTTTTCTAGATGCATCCCATTCCTTCCAAACAAAGTGCCAATGAATTTATAATAGATCAGTGACATAATTTTCAAATTACGTCACTTTCTATAATGATGGAGGCGAGAGTATTAGAAATGTGGAATTATGGAAGTATAGCGAGGCACGTTGATCTCCGCTGCAAGTTATCCACACAAGGATTCAAAATAGAGGGTATAAATTACACCAAGTATACTTGTGCGAACTGGACGAGGATTCAAAGTAGACTGAGAAAATGCTTGTTTATTTTTCTATTTTCAGTTCCTATGCATGATTATAGAGTTTGGAGGCTTGCGCTGAGAATTTATGTCACTTATGGTTTGGAATTTGCAAAGTTGGTTGCATTGACACTTGTACGATTTACAAAGTAATGTCATCATTACTTCTGCATAGGTGTATACTACAAAGAGGCGTTCCTTTGTCTATTTAGCACTTGGTCTATATTTGAATCTTCTACAGAGAAGGGTTGTGTATGTTCTTCATGCACTACCATAGTTTTGCATGTCGCATCATGTTTGATAGTGCATAATATGTGCATATTACAGTTACTTGGTTTATTTAATTTGGCATTGCCATTTGCTTTTCATTGGTTCTAGATGTGTAGTGTTTTCTGGTAGATAGGAGAAAATCAATTTACCATAAATCAATGAGCTATATTGCAAATTACATCACCTGT
This sequence comes from Picea mariana, assembly GCA_032191745.1. NCBI lineage: Eukaryota > Viridiplantae > Streptophyta > Pinopsida > Pinales > Pinaceae > Picea > Picea mariana. Next base: position 123,660 of record JASDQU010738247.1, on the reverse strand, counting down.
CACAATCATGGATGCAAAACTATTGGAAGTGTGGAGGCACAAAGGTGTAGCAATGCAACAAGATACCCCATGCGTGTTTACTACACAAGTATTAAAAATAGATTGTCTTAGGTAGACCAAGTATAGGTATGAACATGTCGCGATAGTCATTGCATACATGTGTTGGGAAGTTTGGCAGTGGAAAAGGAATGTCACTAACACAATGAGTATTGTGTATTTTAAATTCTTGTGCACATAATCTACATGGCTTATTATTGTGCACTTTCATATCAACTGTTTCAAAACCTTATTCCAACCTCGAAAGTAGAAAAGTAAAAAGGATTTTGAATAACAAAGTATCCAAGACAAATAGATGTAAGACCTGACATTACCTGAAAACCAACAACAAGATGCGAGTATGAAAAATAAGACTATTTAAAAAAGACTATAGTAATGGTAGATATAATGGATAAATAATCATAAACAAAGACAATCTTTTTTATGAATATAATGGATAAATAATCATAAACAAAGACAATTTTTTTTATGAATTTGGAGGGATTTGAACCTTAGTTTTAGCCCTTTGTCCCTAAAGCATTCTTAATGGCATGAGATTACTTATTTTCATAAAAAATATCTTTAGATTTAAATTGTCGGTATACATGCTTGAAGCTTATTATTTCATAGAGATGTGTTGCATTGTGAATTTGATCTAGCAGAGGACTGATTGTAAGGCTCTAAAGCCTAAAGGTTGCTTGAATCCATACATGATTGAATGATATATCATATGTCATTCTAGTCTAGATGTGGCTCCCCCATCTTCCTTTGTAATGATGGAATAATGAAACCCTAAGATGCATTGGCAATACTCTTGAGAGATATATAAATAGAGCTTATACAAATGAAGGAATGTTTTCTTGTGTAAGGATATGCGTCGAAGTGGATATGGAGAAAGGGCTCCTTGAAGAAATTATTTTAACCTTGGACAATTGGAAGGATGAACAACCATTGGACTATGAACAACTCTCCTTCAAATGAAAAGCCTACCATGAATATGACCAGTTTACAAAAAATTGCAAGAAGGTGATGCTACCAACTCCCCCAGTGCGGGAAAAATAGGAGCAATGGAAAATTGTGAGAAGAAAGATGATCTCTAAGAAAATGGCTCTAGAAAATACTTTGAAATCAACTCCTCTTTCAGTAGAGAAGGGGAAGGCTTAGGATCTTAGGTTGGAAATCAACTGAAACAACAAGATCAACACAAATTGATTTTGGTCAATCCAACTAATTAAGAAAATTCAACAAAAGAGCCCCTAATAAACAAAGATGAAACAAGAGAATGGATCCCAGAGGGAAAAAAAAAATAGGTACATGAATAAAAACAAGGGACAAACTCAATCACAAGAGGATGAAGGAAAAGAGGACAAAGGATCATAAGAGAAAATTCCCAAGAGAATTGGAAGGAAGCCAAGAAAAATAGTCAAAGAAGAAGCAACAACTGGGGACACAACTCCAAGAAACCAGTTGACCCTGCAAAACAATTAATTATGGGGCGCTTAAAAAATAATTGAACTTCAGATGCTCCAACACCGCCTCAAAACAAAAAAAATAATGAAAATTCTCTCCAGGAATTTTCTAGGGTTTGGGAGAAATTTCAAAGAGGAAGCACTGAGAGATATCATTTGAACAGAAAAGCCTCAAATCCTGCCACTCTAGGAGACAAAGATGGAGGCTTTAGAAGCCATTATACTAAGCAAGAAACAATGGTGAGCTAGCAAAGGTATTGCTATTAACTCAAGAGGAGAATCATGCAAACTTTGCGCTATGTGGAACAGTTCTATTTTGAAGATGGTAAACTCATTCAACACTCAACATTGGAATATTTCAAGTTTTATACAGACACAATCGGGAAAAAGGTTCAATCTTATTAATGTTTACATGTCAATGTCCTACGAAGAAAAAGAACATTGTTAGGAATCTCTCTTGTCCCTCCAAAATTCAAAATAATCTAGGAATACCATCATAGAAGGTGACCTTAATGTCACTCTAAACAATAAAGAGAAAAGAGGGATCATCATTGTTCGAGACCCATTTCATGAGAGGATGTAGGACTTGATGGTTTAATGGAACCTTGTGAACATCAAACCCTCCAAAGGTAAGTACACCTAGTCAAATAAAAGGATTGGAATAGTGCATATAGCAACAAGGTTAGATATTTTTTTAGTGCACAATGATATTTTATCACAAGATTTCATCATTTCTTCAAAAATCATTCCCTTTGCCATATCGGACGACAAACGAATTCTTCTCTCTTTGGAGGAATCCCTCAACTACACACGCCTTCCTTTCATATTTAACCCTTTGTGGATGCAGGAGAAAATGGCTTTGGAAGTTATCTATAAGGCATGGAACTCTTGGATTGTGGCCTCTCTAGTTTACATTTGGAAATAGAAGTTAAAACTAGTTAGTGGGGTAGAATTCCAAGGTCATATCTCACTCGGAGCAAAATGAAACAAATAATGGAACATTTAAACTATATACCCTTCGCATTTGTTCTATGTTGAAATGGTGGGATAAATCCAAATGCAGTTAAGAAATTTTTGAATACTAGGGGGTCTCCTAGAGAGATGGGCTTCCGCTTCCTAGTTCACAATCAAAGGAGTAGGTTGCCAGAGTGGAAAGGACATGCACATTTGCTCACTAAGTTTCAACACTTTGTGTTTTGGGTAAGTACTAGAAACTCCTGAACTTTTCCCTCTTAGAGCTTCATATTTTTCTTCTCTCATTCATGTTCAATTTTATCAGCTTGGTATTGGCCTATTCCATGGGGGAGGAGCCTCAAAAAATTCTTATCAACCCCTCCTTTTGGCTCACTATCCATGCCTCTTTCTGGGTTTTTTTTTTGTCTTGGAAATCTTCTATAGTTTTCCTTTATTTTTTTTATTTGTTGGTTGGCCACACATGACGACCTAGTATGTGGGATGTTAGTGGATTTTTTCTAGATTGAATGTGAATCTGTTTCCCTAGAGAATTACACAACTTCTACACAAATCCTATTTTCTCACCCTAAAAAAACTGATTGGAATTGATGGTTCTCTTTCATCATAATTCTTCTCATATTTCATAAGAGTGAATTGGGATTTTTTCTTTGGACAAACTGATTTTCTGAGTTCTTTGTAGAAAACAAAGTTTTATTTTTAGGTTCTTGAACAACATGGATTCACGAGACCTCAGAGGTATCCATAAGTATTTGAGGAGACATGAAGATCTCTTACAAATTAATGGCACCTCTCTTTAGGAATTTCTCAAAAATTCATCACAATTTGGAAATGCAATAGCAAGAACAATATAATAAGATAATGAGCATTCTTAAAGCGCATGGGGAATTCTTTTGGAAATTGAAATGGATTGTTACAATATAAATCATTTTTCTCAGTACGCAAGAGAAGATTACACAATAGACTCCATGAATCAACAAAATTCAAGACAGAAAAAAGAGAAATCTAAGGAAGGAGATCATGGACAACAACTTAAGGAATCAAAAGAAAAGGACCATTCTACTATCCATCCGGAGGAAAATTTGCAGTATTAAATCTCTCAAATGTTCTATAAATCCATATGTATTTTGGATGTCTTTTATAGGGTTTATACATGTCATGTTAGTATTTTTGTAGCTATAGAAAGTATGGGAATGAAAGAGTCAAATGATAGGGGGGGAACCTAATGATGTCGTTGAAATTTTTTATGAAACAAAATGCCTTTATTCTTTGTAATACTTTTCCATTTTGGCCACATTTTAATACAAATATTCTCGAGTCTCGGTTTAAAAAAAAAAATTTAACAATTATTCCATCCAGTCACATCCCCTCCTGATCTCCTAATGGAATTTATAAAACTAAAATCCCAATTACTAAACAATTTAGAAAGTTCTTGAGTCATTTTTCCCCCATCTATCATAGTCTCTTGCAACAAAAGAATGAAGGTTTTATATTGTCAACTAATCTCTTTAAGGACAAATTATCTGATGGGTTAACCAATCCTCTGTAATTGAGGTTATGAAAAACCATTTGGAACCCTTAAAGGAGACATTTTCTCTAAGAGCCCCTATTAAGGATAATTGCTTCCCACATATGATTTTTGAAGACGTTTTTTTTGGGCCATGGACATGAATGATTTTATTCCCCTTTGATTGGATTTGGGGACATTCCCTTCAAAGAATCCTAACCCCCCACCACCTTTCCTAGAAGATCAAGAGTACCTTTTCTTCTAGTCCTTAAATTATACTTCATTGGTTCTGAAGGATTGGAATCCCGAGGACCCTTCCCCTCTGTGATGCAGTCTGGATTAAGGATGGCAACGGATTCTTTTGGATCTTGACCAACATATGAAGCCTCTACATTTCCAAGAATGGGTATGAGTACTAGTGGGTTTGGGTTTTTTATACTCGACAAATTGGGAAAAAAACCACTTAGGGATTCCAATCCATTGGTTCTAACCTTAGTTTATAGGTCATAAAGACCATTCTTTTTGAATAAATACTTTTATTCGGATAGTGAGTTGATGTGTCTTACCCAAATTAGCCTCATTCTCCTTGTTGTCACCGACTTTGTCCAAATTAGGTTTCTTGAACTGGCCTGTGTCTAAGTTTTGAAAGTTTGCTACCAAGGACCCTATTCAAAGGCCTTTTGAGGTTGTTTGAACCCCTACCTCCTCTATCTTGCTCAAAATTTGTATTGTTCCCAGTTCCATCATCTCTACACCTTTCATATGTTTTCTCTAAGTCTAGTTGTTCCGCATACTTGGGTAACTGCAATATGCAGATAGGTCATAATAGTGGCAACATACACATCTAAAGAGTATCCCTTCATAATCTAGGTGAAGACAAAAAAGATCAACTCCCCTTTTGATATCCATCATCTCTACCAAGTCTTTGCTCACCTCCAATCCTACTTGGATATGAGCCATTCCATAGTATCTAGTCTCTAAAAAGGACAAGTCAGTTTTTTAATAGATACTTAATGCATTACCAATTTCTTCGAAAAACCTCTTCAAACCACAAAAACAATGGAAACCTTGGATTTCAAACCCATATCGGGAGAATTTCCACACTATTCAACTGGGAATCAAACTCAATATGGCATTTCTTTAAGGACATGAATTGAGATCTCCATTTCCAATGCCAGTGCAATATTTTCTTCAGCCTCTTTAGTTGACTTAAACACCCAAACCAACCATCCACCATTTTTTTTTAAAGGTTTTTTGTTGGTTCAAAGTTTAGCTTGGTCCATTTCTTCAACTCCTCACTGCTCATTCTTTTTCCAGGAAAATTCCCTACTAGTGCCTTGTCCCCCATATTCATTATGTCATTGAGTTTGGTTTTAACACCAAAGTTTAGACTAATAACCTCCTAAACCTTTTTGATACACTTACGACACTTAGGTTTTCTTGAGCCCTCATGAAATTATGACCCTACAACCTCTGAATCAACATATGGGGATCCACTCATGAGCTTCAAATCCAACATATTTCCAACAAAACAAGAGCTTAAAAACCTATCTTACCTTTCAACTGCACTATTGTGTAGAAAATTGAATCATTACAAATATCATTCAATGGATTTATGGACTCATTACAAACCTCATTCAATAGATTTATGGTGCCATACCTTGTGCACATTAAACCTCTGTCCTTCATAACTAAGAATTCAAGGTCGAAGGATCTAAAGGATTAGGTCCATAACTCTTTGTGTGAGGTTATTTTTGTTATATTTATATTTTTTTTTGTAAAAGTAAATCTATAAGTCTTTTTAGATTTGCTTAGCTTTTAAAATCTTATATGCATTTCTTCTATGTAGTTACATGAATCTCCATATCCTTCTTCCTTTATATATATCTTATTTTTTAAAATTCAAATTCTCTCTATATAAAATTTCTTGTCGTTTTTTATTTTCTTTTTCTATATATATACCTTATTTTTTTAAAAATTCAAATTCTCAGTGTACACATTTTCTTCTCATTTTTTACTTTGTACTTTGTGGTGGGGAAAGAAGATCTTTTATAAACCTTTTTTTAAATCTCTAAATCTCCTAATTCGTTTTTTACTTTGTACTTTGTGGTGGGGAAAGAAGATCTTTTAGAAACCTTTTTTAAAATCTCTAAATCTCCTAATTCTATTATCCTTTCTCTTACAAGTAGCAAGGATTTCTTTCATAATAGTTAGAATATGGTTTTGACTTCACGGTGATGTAGGAATGTGACTATAAAAGATAGGATGCAAGCTATAGGCATTCCATAATCGAAGTATCCATGTTAATTTTAATCATTTAATACTCATAAATTATGATTTCTTTCTTATTACATACTTTATAGACGAGAACTAGGACGGATCCAAATTAAAACTTATGAACATTACATTTCATATGGAATATACCACTTTTTTTCAATGCAATTAGGTGTTTGATTGCCAAGAACTTTACGAAATATAGTATGGATGAACCCTCGCATGCAACCATTAGCGCTGCAGATCGAGGATGGACATAGGCCGATTGTATACCCATTCAAACTCAATCCTATTTGGATGGAAGAGGAAGGCTTTAGTGAGATGGTTAGCTCGGTGTGGAGGGTTAAGGAGTTCGAAACAAAACCCTATGCAATGAGAAGAGAAGACTGGTTGGTAAATTAAAAGATTTAAAACTAAAAGTCATGTCACTGAATGGGAAAAACTAAAAAGAAGCAGAGGTCAATTGACGACATTATAGAGGAGGTTATGGAGCACTCATACACTTTAAGCCTTAGTGGGAGGGCCACGGTGGACAGTGATAGCACCATAAAAGAGTTAGAAGGGAGAAGACTAAAATATCTACTGGACGAGGAAGAATCTCGGAGACAAAAGAGTAGGGCCATTTGGCTTTGGAAAGGCGAATGAAAAACAAAATTTTTCCATAGATATGCTAGCCATAGGAAAAATAAAAATACAATATGGGAAACGAAGGATGGCCAAGGTAACATTCATTTGGGACAGGAAGACATTGGATCTGAAGCAATGAGATATTTTAAAGTTCTCTATGATGACACAGCACTGAACACTATTATGGAGCAAGTGAAAGTAGTACAACATTACCCTTGTTTCTTCTCAGAGAGAGATGTACAAGAGCTCGAAAAACCTAGTTCGGTAGAAGAAATCAAACTTGTGCTGCGGAGTTTTGCCAAGGACAAGAGTCTAGGGCCGGTTGGCTGGACGATGGAATTCTTTCTCAATTTTTTTGATATCATAGGGGTAGATGTTCAGGAGGTTGTTGAGGAGTCAAGAACTAGGGGTAAGATGGTAATCTCTTTAAATTCAACTTTCATTGCTTTAATTCCAAAAGTGGCTCAACCATCAAACTTTGGGGAGTTCAAACCTTTAGCACTTTGCAACCTAGCTTATAAGGTGATTGAAAAACTCATTGGTTTACGATTGAAGCCGATACTGTCAAAAGCTCTATCACTTGAATAGTTTGGGTTCTTAAAGGGCAGACAAATTCTGGAATGCTTCCATAGTATCAAAACTAAAAAATTGAAAGCCCTGGTTCTAAAGTTGGATTTGTACAAAGTATTTGACTATGTTAGCTGGGACTTTCTCGGGTTAATACTTTTAAAAGCAAGGATTGGACTAAAGTCTACCAATTGGATAATGAGTTGTGTAACTTCTCCAAACTTTGTGGTTCTGGTCAATGGAGGACCTACTACCTTTTTTAAAATCAAATGGGGGCTAAGGTAGGGATGCCCATTATCGCCTTTACTCTTTATCTTAGTGATGGAGGGCCTAAACTTAATGCTTAAGCATACATTCTCATAAGGGAAAATTTATGGTATAAAGACCTCAAGACTCATAAAAAAATTTCTTCTTCTATTTGTGGACGATATTCTGATAATGAATATGGCGAGGGTGTTCAACTCAGAGGATATAACTTCCATTATCTCTACTTTCTTTCGAGCTTCGGGACTGGCCATTAATCCTTAAAAATCTTCGATGCATTTTTCAGGTTTAGAAGGTTCTGATTTAAATTCATACAAAGCTCTTTTTCCATATAACTTTGCTAAGTTTGACGTAGTTCTCAGGTACCTGGGTTTTTTTCTTATGCCAACCAATTAAAGGGTAGAGGATTGGCACTAGCTACTACATAAATTCGAAAGAAAGATAAGACACTGGTCCTATTGTTGGTTGACAGTGGGAGGGAGGCATGTCTTGGTAAAATCAGTTCTCGAAAGCCTACTGGTCTACTGGCTGGCGATAACAAATGTGCCTTCCACAATCTTAAACAATCAAGCAGTTAATGTACAAATTTTTGTGGTCTGACTGCAGAGAGACAAAGTGTTTTCACTTATGCAAGTGGGAGGTTTTATCAAAGCCCAAAGCTTACGAAGGTTGGGGCTTCAAACATATGCTCTGGTTCAACAAAGCATTGGAAGCAAAGACCTTATGGCATTGCCCCTTGAAAGGTGGGCTATGGCACATGGTATTATTGGATAAGTACATGCCCACACAACCGGTGGTTTCCTGGTTGAGGCGGCCTTTGGTGTGCACATCAAAAGCCTCTAGTACTTAGAGGTGCCTACTCAAATCCCTTCAAGTGGTGACAGATTGGACAACATGGAGGCATGGCACATGGATGTTGGTCCGATTGGGTGAATATGCAATTCAGGGGTTGGGCAATAGTTCATTTTTTTAAACTGGTCTCATCAAAACATTAAGGGAGGATGGATATCATCTTCTATTTTAGACAACAGAAAGGAGAAGTCAAAGTCCTTCTACTTTTAAGTGGAAATTGGCTAGGGAGTTGGGTTTAGGTGGCTAGGAGGAAGAGAAATGGGAGGCCTTTATTAAAGCACTGACACATAAAGGTATTTTCCTCACAGATTCCCTGGATGAGCTGGTTTGGACAGGGAACACATCCATGGGTATTTTGACTGCAAAAAACCCATATGATTCTATAGTAGCGAAGATCTGGACAAGGAGCACTAAGTGGTGGCACAATGCATTGTGGAAATGGGATATGGAGAACAGGATCCTCACTTGGGATATATTACAAAGATGTGGGTGGCAGGGTCCGATAATATGTGCCCTGTGTAAGAATGATATGGACACAACACAACACTTGATGTTAAATTGATCCTTTGCTCAATAGGTATGGACTAGACAATTGACAGCTCTCAAGATCACTGATGGGTGGACAAGTGGCAACATTCGATTGTTTTTTAAGGCCTAGAGGCATAAGCACCCTAAGTGGACCACTCTTCCTTCCATTATTTGTTGGAATATCTGGTGGGAAAGGAACAATGCACTATTCGAGGAAGGTCAACTGCCCATTGAAGTGGCGTACTATAGCATCCTAGGATGGATAAGGGATTCAAAGAATTAATCTCAAACATTTCATAAATTGAAAAACCGCCAAAGTTTTCGATAAGAAGAGCAGTAGCTTGGTTTGATGGGGCTGCACAGAGAAATGGGCAATATAGTGGAGCAGGTGGTATAATCAAGGACTATAGACACACTAGCTATAAGTGGTGGCTCAAATGTGGACAAGGCTCAAACAATAGAGCACAACTTCTTAGAGTCTGGGCCTTGTTGTCCCTGGCTATGCGGCTACACATTCTGGATCTTTGAGTTATTGGGGACTCGAATATAATTATCGATTGGTTGAACAATATTAATGACCTCCAGGCGATGGGTTTAAATTATTGGAAAGAGAGGATCTTGTCACTTACTCAGGCCTTCTCGGACCTCGACTTCATCATTCCTATAAAGAATTCAATCAAGATGCATATGCCCTCTCCAAACAAGCACTTGACCTTCAGGAAGGGATTCTGAAATTCACATGAATGGAAGATGGACAACCAGGTCCAACTCAATTCCTCCGATTATACTGACTTAGCTCTGGTTATCATTTTTTGCGTTATGTATTGCTAGGTTTTGCTCAGAGTTGGTTGTACACTTCCTCCCCGGCCTAGTCTGTAGGACAAGTTCAAATTTTCCATCTGATTAGCAGGGCCGACATGCTTTTGCATTGTGTATACGTTATACAATTTAGTGTACAAGTGTGTTGTCTTCGCCTGTCAAGTGGCGTTTTTGTTTCTTACTATAGCTATGTTCATTTAGGCACTCTACCTTGTCGATTGTACAATTTTTGGTTTATCAAAGCAAAAAATGTTATATTATTAATATAAAAGCAATTTCTATGTGGTAAAAAAACCACTACTTGCGTTTTCTCATGCACTTGTCCTAGTGAAAATGCATTAAAAATCAAAACCCAATTGGTTGTTATAAACTCTCACCACTTTGGCTCATTTCCCTTTGTTTGAGGAATTTTTTTATCTTTTTTAATATTTTTTTCTCATTAATTGGTTCAAAATTTAGTTAGAAATTCAAAAAATACCTTACAGGATTCCACTGGACCAAAAATAAAAAACCTAGAAAGCGAAAACAATATTTTAATGTCTTTGATGTGTCTAGTTAAACATCAAAATCTAAAAAAGTAGAACGTTAGACATCAAAATCGATTTAGTCATATTGTAAAGACTTAGTCTAAAAAAGATCTGCCCATGAGTAAGATGTTGTCACCATGATTGTGTAGAGCTTGGATGCCCCATGAGACAATTGGCTCAATTTCCCAGAGTCTTTTTCCAATTTTTCCATTTTTAAGCAATATATAGTAAAAATGATTAATCTATTTATACATTAAAAATCATGATTTAAACAATGTAAAAATGTGATTTGTGTCTAGTGAGACATCAAAATCAATTTAGTGAGATTGTTACTTAGTCTAAGAACGATCTCCCCACATAAGTAGATAGTTGCCCAAAAATAAAAAAAAAACCTATAACATAGAATCTTGCAAATAAAAATAGAACGATTTTGACTCTTGTATTATCAGAACATAAAAAAAAAAATATAAAACATAATCTATTTCGATGTTTCTTGTTGGACATCAAAATAGATTTAATCACATTATAAAGATAAACAATTTGTCCAAGATGAAGACTATACCCAGACAAACCAACAAACCAATTCATCTACCACTCAAATTTAAAATGATGCACATCTGTAAACGACTTTGAATCACGTGATATTTCCGTGAAACGTGGGTATCTAAGTTTCATTCAACTATTTTCACTTTATTTCATTGAGTAAATAATTTAAGCGGCCATAACTCATAAATTCAAAATGATGCACATCTGTAAATGATTTTGAATCACGTGCTATTTCCATGAAGCATGGGAATCTAAGTTTCATTCAACTATTTTCACTTTATTTAAAATAATTTAAGCGGCCATTTGCAAATACAGAGAGTGCACACTCCCCTTGAATCTTGCTTTGGGGCAGCACAGTGTCAGAGAGTTAGCCAGGCTGTCTACGCGCCATCATCGACACTTTCACATCACCGCTCAATGCGTGGAGGCATTCGCAGCTTCCTGACCTGCAAACCTTGTTATTTCTCTCAGCTTGCTTCACCTTCCCGCACATGTTTGCAGCTGCCCTTCCACATTCGAAGCTCGGCCCGGCGCGGCGCGGCCCAGCCTGGCCTTTTCTCAAAGATTTTATAGGCTACGGTTTTACAGGCAGATCTTTGTGAGAGAAGGGGGTTTCTTCATATATTCATCGTATCCATGGCGGTTGGCAGATCGATTTCTGCGAGGATGCCACACGGCTTTGAAATGTTGGCAGATATGCAGCTGCCCTGGGAAACAACGGCATGGCCCTGCCGATCATCGTCTACGGCTGCTGGTCAAATAGCTTCTGAAGGAAGATGCGAGATCAAATGGCAGCAGGCCGGCAACTGGAGAAAAGCAGAGAAAACCCTAAGCCAATTAAAGGATCCTAAATGGAAGCAGTTTGTTAAGAGATGCAAGGGTTTTGTGAAAAGACTCAGCAATCAGAAGGACGTAAAAAGGTCGGCTAATATCTCCACGGCCATGGTATGGCCTGTGAAGGCAGTAAGGCTTGGCCCTGTAACAGGGGTTGCGGTCGCCAAAGTTCCAATTTGGCAGAGAAGAAATTTACCGGCACCTCCTCCTCTCAAAATTCATAAAGTGCGACGATCGAGATCTAGACACGCGAAATTATCTATTATGTAAGTAAGTCGAAATTTCATCGTGCAGTATGTATTTCGCACAACAGTGAGCCGGTTTGAACTCGAACTGGAGTGGTCAACAATATGTTATTACTTGCGTTGTTTCACAGTGGGCGAAGCATTGCAACGGAAAGAGGATTTTCTTCAATCTCATCTTTTTGGTAGTTCTATGTGCCTTGGCATGAAAGATTTGGGTAGTAACATGAACTATGGTATCAATTTTTTTAATCCCATTTCATAGTTTTTGAATTTTCCAAATAGTTTATAAAATTTCTGTGGGAACCAGAAAATAAAGATGTGTTGCAGACTACATCATGAAATGAATAGCTGAAGATCGCTGCATTTTTTTAACCCTGTGAAAAGAAGCGTGAAGCTCTATATATTTTTACCCGGCCGCATGTCGCATACAGAGCAGCGTTTCAAGCAACAGGGCGGTAGAAAATGTGTTGCTTCAGCGCTCCCCTTGACAAGATGCAGCTTCAGTGCTGCTGATGACAAGAGCTATCTTGAACCTCAATAAATATTAACCAATGTAAAAGAAATATGTGTACATGCCTGTGATATGCATAAAAAGAACAATCTAGACAAATAAATCCATCTAAGAAGTATCCACTTTTAAGCACTTTCTTTATGATAGTGACCTTCAATTTTATAGATGGGATGTTTTTAATAATTTCGATATAAGAAAAAATTAATTTTTCAATATAAGACTCTTTCACATTTTCAGAGACTTTCTTTATGATAGTAACCTTCAATTTTATAGATGGGATGTTTTTAATAATTTAGATGTAAGAAAAAATTAATTTTTCAATATAAGAATCTTTTAGAGAAGCTTTTTTTTTTCATAAGAAAATTCGCCCAAAATTATATCAGAGAATAATTTTAATTACATCATCTGCAATCTTGATCTAAGAAGGCTGAAAACTACCTTCAGATCAATGTCACACACAAAAAAATTTGACAGAAAACTGATTACATAAATTTTGATGGAGGAAATCCGGACACTGAAGGAACTAAAGTAGGAGCAAGTCAGAAGCATCTCGCTCATCTCTGAAAAAAAACTAGTGATCAACACTAAGGAGCTGGAAAACTATCAAAGGAGATCATCCGTCAAAAAAACAAAATGTCACACTCCAAACTAGAGAAACCTTGTAAATTAGAAAATGTCTATATGGGTTTTAGAACCAGCCATCGCTCCATCCCAAGAAAAGTATGTAATTCTTCCTTCGGCCTCCGTTAAAGCTTGTTTTGACAAGAAATCCGCTTCTCCATTGGACTCTCTGAATATATGATGAAAACTAGTACCTTTGAAGGTGATAATCAGGTCCATTAGTCTTTGTTTCCAACCTTCGATATTGCTGACCTGGGGTTTTCCTTGACGATTTAGCCATGCGATTATTACTTTGGAGTCCCCCAGGACTTGTATGTAATGGATGTTCAATGCTTTCACAATAGTAAGAGAGGCCCAAGCACCTAGTAACTCATCTTTGGTAGTTGTTCCAGCACCTCTATTAAAAAACCATCTATAAACCTGCTCATTGGTGTGTTTGATGACACCCCCAACGCCACAAATTGATCCCCCATCGATTGATGCTCCATCAAATAATGCCAATGCATAGCCACTAATCCTCAGGATCAGAATCTGCCTGAGATTTGGAGTGACTTGCGTTGAAGAGATTTTTCCGAGGTCACACATCACTTTTGTAGCCACTGCCCAAGTCGATGGACTCCTCCCTTCAAAAAGAGACTTGTTTCTCTCTATCCAGGCGTACCAGCAGGTTAGGACCATAGTTCTTTTTCACTGAGATTTATTCTTAATCCAGATATTCATGCATTCCAGAAGCGTTCGACCTTCCCAGATTAACTTTGAATTTGTAAAGAATTCAAGCAAAGCCCATACCTTTTTAGTAAATGCTCAAACAATAAATAGGTGGGCATTGTCTTCCGCATTTTGCTTGCATAGGGTACAAAGGCTCGGGCCAACCTTGCCTTTCTTTTGGAGGATGTCCCAGGTAAGGACTTTTTTATGAAACGCTAGCCAAAAAAAAAAGGATAACCTTCAGAGAAGCTTAATGGATACTTCTACACATTTGTGTATGGTTTAGTATTTTGGGTAAATTCATTTTTATTTAATGGATAATTCTCTACAGTAAACTTGATTTTCTATCGTAATGCTTTTCCATATTTGTGAATGACAGTTTTAATAAATCTAAATTTGAAATTAAGATTATGAAATTTGAAATCTCTAGGAGCTACATGGAATATCCTTTTTATGCCATGAATAGGGTTTTGCTTCAACTTAGTTGTAGAAAGGTTTGTATAAAACATGCTATACAACTAAGACAATTAAATGATCCAAACAGTTGCACTACCTTAGTAAGGTTTTCCTACTCTAGTTATGACTTATAATAGATTTTAACTTGCTTTGAAAAAAATGTTGAATTTAAAACATAGATTTCAAGTCTTTTTTAACGACAAAAGTCAAAGTGTCCAATTCCTTTTTTAAGTCATGTCCACTTGCACGCTTTTTTCCAAGAAAAAATTATCTTTTTCTATTCTAGTTTAGAATGAAAACCACATCCTTTAGGTACTTAAAGCACACTACAAATATAATGTAGATGTAGTTGAACATTGCATTGACAAGAATACAACTACATAGTTAATAAACATGCCATTTCTTACCCTTAAAAAAATCATCAATCTTGTTCATTTTCCCCTTCTTCTTTTTAGCATCACGCCACCTCGTTCAAGAAGGATCCACGATGTCTACATGTAACTGAAAAGGTAGAAGATCATGAATAGAAAAGGGGACCAATTCCTTATCTGAATTAGAGGTGTCAATTTCATGAAATGTCTTCATTGATCTAAGAGGGATGATAAGTACAACCATCCTCGAGAAGGAAATCCTTGTATCCATGTCATTTTCTTTATCCTCTGAGACATGATAGGGTTCCTTAATTGATACTTTTGAACAAGTGGTATTAACTTTCTTTGAATTTGTTGTTCATTGATTTTCTTCGTCCTTTTCCTCATCTTCATCCTGTGGAATGGTCCAACTTTTTGATTTAGATAAATAGTCCATTTTTCAATGAAGGATGAGCTTGTGCATAAGGACAATAACCCTGTATGTGTCCAGGAATATGATATAATTGCACTGGAACACTGTATTCTCATAATCCAAGACTCAAGTCCATCTAATTTTTTTCCATTTGAGAATCATTTTGTTCAGAAGACCCTTAGGTCAAAATGAATAAAAAGATGCGCATATGTGCATAATCTTGCTATAACTCTCTCAAAATCTATTTTTATGTAATTACATAGTATTCCCAATATCCTCCATATCCCAGATGTGCTAGAAATGTAAGGGAAAATTTGGGAGACAAACTCAAATTCGCATCCGAGTAACTGACATAATGCTTGGATCAATTTTTGGGAACCATGGTATTATAAAAGGTCTCAATCTTCCCCAAAACTAGCATACCACCCTAAAATACTCACTCATAATCATTATGATAAAAAAATGGACTATAAAAACACCTTTGAAACATAGAGATATCTCACAGTGCTTTTTCCAAGTCAAGTGGATCCACTAGTATAAATCCTAGGAAGGAGGCCAATGATCATTAAATCTACAAGTAATATCTTATTCATAATTTTACACCAATGGCTCATATTCCATTTTATCCACTATATAGGCACTAGGTAGAGGAGGATTCAAGTGGTTGTAGTGGATGATTTTTTATTTTTCACTACATCCTTAAGGAAACAATTTTGATGTTGAAGAGACCCTAGGTCAAATGGATATTTAAAACTTTTTATAAGCTATAGTTAGAGAGCATAGATTGGTATTCTAGCTGTTTACCCTCAAAGATGAGACATTGTTGGCATTGGAGCTCCCATCATTTGAAATCTTTCCTTTATAACCGTCGTGTCAACTAATACTTGTTGCATCGTCATTTCATCTTGGCATTCAAGTGTTTTATCAAACATTTATTGGGCGAGCATTTTATCAGACACCTACCATTCAAGTGTCCTGTCAAACACTTGGCATGCAGAGATTTTGTCAAACACTTGGCATGCAAATTTGTAATACCCACTATAACTATCTTAAAGTTAACCCTAAAGTGTGTCCAAATTTTAAATTTTTTTTTTCAATTAATTAACTTATTACTTAATTAAATAATCAATTATAATGTAATATACTCACATGTATAATGCATGTCTAAAAATGATAATCACAAGAAGTGTCTCCACCTTATATACTTTGATAAAATTTCAATATATATATGTTTATATAAACTTCAAATTTTCAAAATATATATATATATATATATAACTTTTCTTTTTATCAGTAATATAATCTTTTAATTTCACTCCTTACCCATAATAAAATATTATATTTAATCAATAACTAAAATATTATGTTAAAACAATAACTAGTTAACAAACCCTTTCCCATATTATCTTCTTGATAATTCAAGAGATATACACATGTAATTTTACATAGTTCTACAATGATAACAGTTTATGAATAACAACAAAGAAGAAAAACTACCGGAAGTTTAATAATTCTTACCTTAAAAAATATATGTTTCTTATATATAATACTTATTAATTTATGTTATTAAAGGTATTCAGAATTATATTTAGAATTCTTGATTATATATATATATATATATATATATATATATATTAACATGAATTATACTTAGAACTCACCTTAATTCTCTTGATCAACGATTCATTAATAATTTCACTCTAATAGTAATAGTAAATCATATATATTAACATGAATTATACTTAGAACTCACCTTAATTCTCTTGATCAACGATTCATTAATAATTTCACTCTAATAGTAATAGTAAATCATAAACATATAAAATTTCAATATACCTATTACTTAATGGTGTATGCGGTGGTTATCAATATGCGTAATAATTATCATCGCCGTAAAATTTTTGGTACCAACCCCTTCGTGTACAACAAAAACCCTAACTCTTTCTTTGCTCTTTTACACATAAAAATTGGCATTTTATTATTTAAAGGAAAAAATGGATTCATATTGAAACGATTCCACTCCCATATGCAATATGGAAATGACGTAATTTTTAGCAAGTATACAGAAATTAACATAACGAATTTCATAAATTACTCTGTGTGATATTTTAAATAAGGAGTTGCAAAAAAAATTAAATATTAATTCAAGCAACCAATCCAATGTAGAGGAGAGGATGGCTTCCATACATACTAATTAAAACCAACCATGTGCATTTGTATACCTATAATAATAGTTCAACACAAAAATCTTATCAAACTACCCACATGCTTATAATGTAGTTAGCACAACATTTAACCATAACTCATAACCCATCATTGCTATACCACTCATTTAACAATTAACTATTGTTGTGAGAGTCCAGTCTCACGGTTTTGCATTTCAATCACAATTGTATGAATTAATTTCTCTAAAATCACATTCCAAATTGAATGAATTAATTTTTCTAAAATCATATTCCAAATTGAATGAAAGTGTAGTTAACTTGAGTGGAGTATATTTATATATATGTGTATATTGAAAAACAATCGATATGATAAAGGAGGATTCAGTATGCTCAAAAGTGATCGAAGATGATCCAAAATGCTCAAAAATTGATTTTTTCAAATGTTTTTGAAAACAACTTCATGTTGTAGAGCTTGGCGATAGCTTTGAAACAACGCAAAAATCGCCTCAAACGAAGTTTGTATGAAGAAGTTATGGTCTGTCAAAGTTTTGGTCAAACATGTCAAAAGTCAAAGAAGGTGACACATGTCACCACTAGAAGGGTGACACATGTTATGTCTATATCGGTCCATACATCTGACAGATGACATCATGCTATCTTCAGCATGTTGATGTGGCAACACGACAGGTTGCCACGTGTCACCCATAAATGACATTTTTGGGGTCCATGTGGACCAATACAAAAGTGTCACGTGTCATTCGTATGGATAATGTGGCACCCGTACGATGATGTGGTAGGTACAGTGGGAAACCAAGTGGCAAATCCATACAGGTACAGGTGGCAAATAGGTGGACCAATGAAGACATGACACATAGATCAATCAGAGAGTGCCACATGGCACTCTCCGATTGGCCAATAATGACTAAGGGAGAATCAAAATTTTTTGGAGGTCAAATGCAATAGAACCCATGACATATGGAGGAAAATTCAAATATTACAAAGAATATTCCCTAGTCTTAACGACAAGCCTCCTACGAATACGCCATGCATGGTCACTATTATAACTAACATTAAATATTATATTTAATATTAAACCAATTTTGCCCAAGATTTCGGTTGGTGGTTTGGCCGACCTAGGCCTTTTAATGGGCATGAAAACCAATGCACGAGACATGGAAATATGTTTCAAAGAGATGTCCTGCATATAATTTCATGCAAAGTTCATAATTTTTCTTCGTTTTGTGTGCAAGAGGTGTCCCTCTTTTGGGTTTGTCACGTTTTGCATTCTATTGAGTTCTTTGAGGAAAGTATAGGGTGTTTATACTCATTTTTTTGAGAATTTTGAGAGAATTTTGATGGTGATGTCTATTTTGTGTAAAAATTCTATGTATTAAAAGTCTTAGTCCAATTTTTCATGTATGAGACCCATAGTCTTGTTATGCATGCAAAAAGGGGTCTTTAAGCACCGATTCAAAACATAGTCAAGTTTGTACTCATATTTCTCGGAATTTCATGAGGAATTTAGTAATGACCTTTGTTTCTGGGATTGAGCAACAAAATTGAAGAGTGACATCAAATTTGACATTGTAAGCTCATTTATTGTAATTTTGGCATTTTGAGAATTAATAAGGGCGGTCTATTTCTCTCTATTTTGGCACTCATTATTTCCACAAGTTATATTTATTAGTTAATGAAGTTTATCGATAAGTAAGACATTCAAATGATTTTTTTCAAATAGTCAATTCGATCTTCAATTTCTCGAATCTGATCGGATGTTTATGTGTATTTATGAACTAATTAACATCTAAGAATTTTCGGGCTGAATTGGTATCATATTTTTTTTATATTTCAAATCAAGTTGGTATCATAACTCATTTGCTATTGTCAAATCACAACAAAACCTCAAAACAAAGTATGACAACCATCCCCGTGTTTATATAAATGAACAAATGGAGCTCAAGATAAATCCCTAAATGCTAACATGGTTGACAAAGCCTTTCCATGAAAAAGTTTCTGACTAAAACCTGGAAGAGATATTCTTTCGATACATCTCATCATAGTTATGCTAAGAGTTTGTTGGGTTTTTCTTCATATCTATTGTGCAATGAATATCATTTTTATTTTTTTCATTTTTTTAAATTTAATTTCTATTTCATTTTTAATGTTGGATCGAAGAAATCGTAATAAACACCAAAATATTATTAGAATAATGTACTTAACATCATGAATGCATGCACCCACTTGATATGCAGCAAATAAAATAATTTGCAGGGCGAAGAATAAAAAATATAGCAGTATATTGACATTCGAATCGGAGATAAGTAAATACAAATGCTAACAATAATATATACTTCATCCAACAACCCATAAAATTCATTCGGAATAGTGCACCCATAAAAGTAATTCAGAACGGTGCATTATGAAGTATGATGTTACACTTTTAAAAAGCAATGAAGCCAACTAATTCTTTTCTAATTTATCTGGACAATGCATTCACAATAGCATTATAGCTATATAAATTAAATAAGAAAAGAAATTGCTACGAGTTATCTAAATTCTATTTAGAGTAGAAGTAAATATAATATTAATGGGTTCAAGGTAAATTGAATATAATTCTACTGCATCCATGATAAACGCAATCATTCCATATCAATCATAATTACTCAAATTTTTTTATAATGATGGAAATCCAAATGAAATTAACCAGTATTACCATCACAGTGTGAGTATTGTTGTTGGATTTTGAATGTGATCCAAGCTTGTGTAAGCTTCGTTGTAGCTTCGTCAATTCGTCGAGTGTTGTGTTAGCCTTGCCATAAATGCTATAACCTTCGACAAAACCTCATCGATCATCGCTGGAACTTGTTGATCATTGAATGATTCACCGGATACCTCCCTTCCAACTCTGGTAGGTACTCTTCTTCGCCAAGGCCCCCCAACCCGCAATGGGGATGTATAGAACCAAGTCGATCTCTATGTTATGGGATATTTTCCCTATGACCTTGGGTCATGTCACATCAAAGTGAGATCATATGTAAAAGACAAGACCTACCCTCACACACAACAATGCTATAAGAAAATAACTACTTTGAGGAGAGAAAGAGAGAAGGAGAAGTCTCACACCTTGTATCCTACGCCTGATGTAGATCCTCACTTTCCACCTTTTATTTTTCTCTTGATATGCACTGGTATCAACCTGCAAAAGAATACCAAGTCTATGTTGCAACAAGGTAGTTATGAATTCAAAACATACATATAATGTGCACAAATTCAAGTATATGAAGAAAACTAACATATATCAATAGATTGAATCAATTTATGCACATATGGAGGGAAAGATAACTCTTTTTATTGAAAACAATATAAGAAGGTAGTTACAACATGAATCTAACTGCCAGCACTGCCTGAAAGCCAATCACCCAAGTTCCTCCACTGGTCCTTCAAGCATCAACTCAACACGATGGCTCTTTCTCAGACGACTCACAAGGNATAATTTTTTGTGGATGTTGGTTTTATGAGTGGAGGTCAAATGGACAAAACTCAGTACAAGAATGATTTTAATCATAGAAACTAGACAAGCAATGCACGGGGAAGTGAGGTCCTCATTCACTTTAGTCAGTGATTTGAGTTTAAGTGTGAGTAGAAGGAAGACTTAGTGAGAGAGGTGAACAAGACTTCTACGAGCATCCGACTTTCAAGCAACTTGGTGAAGAAAAAATCAGGTTCAAGAGCACTCTTGAACTCATGTTTCAGACATTGAAATATGTCACAGCAGCATAATAATCAAACCTACATTATCATGTAACTACAACAACTCGATTGAATCCTCCATGCCCGATCCTTTCAGCATAAGGGGAAATAAGGTAACAAGGAAGCTGGCTAAAATTGGTCACAACACTACTGTAATCAAACCTACATTACAATAGAACCACAACCCTTGACTAGATCCTCCATGCCCGAGTATTTCGGCACAGCTTAAACAAAGAGATGAAAGAAGCTGACTTCTATTAATGTTAAAGTCTCAAATTTGATACATAACCAACGAATAGTTCTGTAATCAAAGCTACACAGTAGGAAGCTCGACTCAACCAGTTGATGACCTTAACAAAATCTTGAACTGATCTATTTATACTCAGATCAGTCCACAACTACCATGGGTGTGATCTAGCCATTCCATTTAAAGCCTTTCATATGCGCCTTATTCTGTCATACTGTGCATGTATCCTCCTGTCAGACTCAAATTCAGCTCAGCATGGCCTTGTAGGAAAACTCGTCCACCGTGGTACCTTGGGTTGACATCTCTGTCTCCATGGCCAGACCCTCCACGCCTTCTATTTATGGAGTTAGTTGAGGTTTCAACCACCATTCCTTTCTCATTAACGGATCCTTCATCAGGATCGGGATGAGGCTTAATGCCTAGGGGGATGCCACGCACTGCTTTCATATTTGATGCTATATGAGAACGTGATTGTGGGGCCGTCAAACGTGGTTTGTATTCACACCGCTTTTGAGCTCGCAATCCACCACCTTCCACCACATGTCTATTTCTCTATACCATGGTTTCAATTGCGGTACCACTAAAGAATTTTATCATTCGAGCATGTTGCCCCACAATGCAATGTGGCCATTGATATGATTGCGATCTGCGATTTGGGAACACCTGCTAAATTTAGTGCCATTGTTAAATTTTATCCTCCTGCCAACTTTAGGGTCATTTTAATTGTGCTTCGAGATGGCGCTACTTTTTGCGCTGAACAAGAAGACTTTCTGGAGGATGATATGACGTGGTGGTATGACATCACTACGCTGACGCGTCATGAAAAGAGAGGTGACACATGCCACTTGGAAACAAGTGGATGATATGCCCAAAGGTGCCTGGACTGGATGCCACATGTCATCACCAGATGGATGCCAGGTGTGATGACTGACGAGAGCACCACATATCTGCACTAATCATTGCCACCTACTTTGTCACTTCAGAACTTGGGAGTGGTATGCATGTAGAGCTGGAGCTCCGAAGTGAACGACGACCGTTGATCTGGGGAGGAAATGTGACAAGGATTTGTTAACCCCATGAGAAAAAATTCTGGATGAAAATGGGAGCGACGATGCTGAAACTCCCGAAGTCCGGAGTCCCGAAGCAAAATACCACCGTTAGATTTGGATGGACAAGCGACAATGATCTGTGGACTTCGGGAGAAAACGCTCCGGATGAAAGCGAGAAGGGAGGAGCTAAAACTCCCGAAGTTTGGATTCCCAAAGTAAATATTGATCATCCGATGGAGAAGGACGCACGACACTTGATATGCAACTTCGGGGATTCTGCCTATCCACTAATCCTTGTGCAATTTTGACATGTCGAATACACACGAGTCGTTGATCTGATCACGATCTACGATCTAGGAAAGCCCCACTTTTGTTTCCATGCACCACTCTTGGATGTACCCTTCTTCCTGCTACAAAGATCAACAACTTACAATTACTTCAGGCTTCGTCTCTTCGGGACTTTTCAATGCACAACTCTTACAATCCTCCGAAGTAAATATTCTGAAGTGAGGGATCTGCCTCCACGTGTCCTCATCCTTTAATGGCCCAAATTTACTTCGAGACTTCGACTCCTCTGTGTACTTGTTAATCCTTGTGCTACTTTGAAATACTGAATGCCCGAGAGTCGCTGATATGAACTATTCATGGGATCTCCGCTGTTGAAAATCGAGCCTGTCTGCTTCCTTGTGTTTCAAGCCCAAAATGGAATATTCTGAATGATGGGCTTTGTGCTCATGGATGTTAACTGTACAAGAAAAAGACTTGGACGACCCGATGTGAGCTCAATCAATATAAAGTAAGATGAACAGTAATTTGGACCAAATATCACAATATGTGTTCATCCTTTAAAGAAAATAGAAAACCCATGAGCCGAGAATCAATTAAGCAAGACACTAAGGAAAACCAGATCATTGATCAGAAAGGGAAATTGACTTTATCAACCAGAAGTGAAAAAATCCTAGGAATTGTGTGTGGAAAAGAAGGAGACGGAGCAGGGGTGCAAACTTTGGTATTCACAACAAACACATACAACTCATGACAACTTTATGTGATAACATTTTGGCTCCACAGGGGATGGCATGCTCCCTACGAGCTTCCAAGAACACACAGTTTCAATGCCTTAGCCTTTGGGTCATGGAGTCTCTTATTCGAAATAGAAATAAAAAGGGAAGTGGTAATTACAATGGTGGAAAGACGATCACGGATTAAACAAATACTTTTTTAGAAAGTGCCCATTGACAGGGCCACCAAAAACTTCATAATCCTCCAAGTTCTGCAATTTATAATTGTTATTTGAAAATACCCCATAAATCTTGAAAGGACCAATCCATAAGGCTTCGAATTTACCATGTTTTCCTTTGTATTGCTTGGGAGCATCCCACTTGAGCACCAAATCCCCCAACTTAAAATATTCCTTGCTTGCCTTCTTGTCAAAGGCTCGTTTTATTTTCTGTTGATGATCCTACGCTTTGTCAAGCAACTACTCCCCGGTCTGTTGTACTTCTACCAGCTGCAGTATCCTCCTGACCATATCATCAGGTTCTCCTTGGTAGTCTTGGAGGAATTTTTCCACAAGCAAGGCAAGATGGGCACGGAAAATATCCTCAACCCCATACACAAGCTGAAAAGGGGAAATGCCAAGTGACCTTTTGGTTGTAACTCTGTCAACCCAAAATGAAAATTTCAGCTTTGAGTCCTAGGTTTTCTTGTTGTCTTCTTACAATTTCTTGATGATATTTATGAGGATTTTGTTATAGGACTCTGCCAAACCATTTCCATGAGGGTAGTAGGGAGTAGAATGGATTAGTGTAATCCCATACCGCTCACAAAACTTGATCAATGGTTCAATTTTGAAGGAGGCATCATTGCCTGTAACAATCCTTCTTGGACAGCCAAATCTGGACAAGATATATTTAGGGAATCTTATGATTACTTTGTGGGAGGTACTCCTTGTAGGGATGGATTCTATCCATTTGGTGAAATAATCAGTGGCAGTTAAAATCCACCTGTGCTGACCACTTGAGGCTGGGTGGATCTCTCCAATGAATTCGAGACCCCACTGTTGAAAAGGTCCGGAAACCATTACAGGTTTCAAAGTCAAAGATTTGAGTTGTTTCTTTCCAACAAAATTTTGACACTTGACACAAGCTCTAATATTTGCAAAAACATCAGTAAAAAGGTTGGGCTAGAAATACCTAGCTCTGAGGATTTTATAAGCTGTGGACCTCCAAAAATGATGTCCCCCACATGAGTTTTCATGAAAATCAATCATAGTTATTTGGGCCTCATGTGGGTATAGACATCTTAACAGAACTCCCTGGGGATCCTTCCAGTACAAAACCTAATCAATGAGACAATATTTTATTTCTTTGAGTTTCAAATATCTCACCTTGATTTTGTGAAAACCATCAGGAGGCCTCAACTTCTGCAGAAAATATATGATGTCTTTATACCATATGCATTCTGCTAAGTTCAGGCTGGCATGAGAGTCTTTATCAACAATCTTAGTTTTCTAAATTTCTGAGTGCGTGTTCATGAAATTAACCCCCAACGCCTTGCAATTTGATTCAGCTAGTAACCTAGCTAAACCTTGGCCTTTCACCAATTTGGTGGGTTTTATTTCCAGGTCAAACTCCAGAATTTTGGCAATCCATTTGCTTCTCTTCCCATCTATATAAGGATGGATCCATATCTCCTTTACTGAGGCCGAGGGGACATATGCAATAATATTTGAATGTAGAACATATACTATGAAATTCTTGAGGGCTTTGACCAAAGCATAAGCTTACTTTTCCATGATATCATATCTTATTTCTACATCCCTCAATGCTCTACTAAAAAACGAAATAGGCTGTTCTGACCCCTACGTATTTTTTTGTAGCAAAATAGCAGCCAATGTACTAGATGAGGCAAAAGAAAATATCAGAAATTCCTTAGAATAGTCAGGGTTGACGAGCACATGTGATTCAGTCAATTCCCTTTTGATTTGGCCAAAAGAACTTCTGGATTCAACAATACATTTCACCTCTCTTCCTTTTCTAAGCATGGATGTAATGTGCTTAACCAACTCAGCGAAATTAGAAATGAATCTTCTTAGAAAATTGATTTTACCCAAGAAAGAATGAACCTATTTCTTGTATATGGGAAAAGATAAGGACTCGATGGCCTCTACTCTGCTTGGGATCAATTCCTACCCCTTCTGCTGACACAATATGCCCCAATAATTTTCCCTCCTTCATAGAAAACAAATATTTATTAGGATTTAGGGAGAGACCAAACCTTCTTCACTTCAGGAAGAATTTCTTCAGATGATGATAATGCTCTTTATCAGACCTTGATAAAACTATAATGTCATCCAAATAGATGACTACAAATTTATCTTTTTCCCCAACAAAGGAAATGTCCATGGCTCACTGGAAGGTCACTCTTGCATTCATCAATCCAAAGGGAATTTTAGCATACATGAATGTGCCCCAAGGAGTTGTGAAGGATGTATTTTATCTATCTCCAGACATGACAAAGATCTGATTGTAACAAAAAAATCCATCAATCATGGAAATCCTAGATGAACCAGTCACTCTCTGCAAAATGTTCTCCATCTTTGGCAAGGGATAGTTATCTTTTTTGGAGCTTCTGTTCAAATTTCTGAAATCAACACACAATCTAATTTCCCCATTTTTCTTCCTCAGAGGCACCAAGTTAGCCACCCATTCTGAATATCTCAAAGGGATAATGATCTGTGCATCCAACATCTTTTTCACTTCTTTTTCCATAATAGGAAGCAACATGGGATTTGTCTGTCTGATTTTCTTCTTGAAAGGTCTGGCCTTTTCTTTCAAAGGGATTTTGTGTTCAATGATGCTAGTGTCATATGTTCTCAAATCTTCGTATTTCCAGGAAAACACATCAACAAACTCCTTCAGAAGTATGACATACTCAACCCTTTCCTCCTTTGACAAACTGCTAGACAATTTGACATATTTTGGGTCTTCCTCTGTTCCCAAATTGCATTCAGTCACATTAGAATTTTCAGTTGAACCTTTAACCTTTAGATCAACATCATTTATGTCAAAAAATCTCTCCAAAGGGACTAGTCCCTTTGGAATATGGTTATTAGGCAACTGAACAATATGATGGTCATCAATTTTATTAAGAAAAAATCAACATGAGGGCTTTCTTCAAAATCTTGATCCCGATCAATATGCAAATCAGAAAATTCATCCACGGTCTCAAGAAACTTATTTATCTCAATATCATCCTCAAAGACCTTCCATTGTTTGACATTGTCAAGAATAGAAGGTCTATACTTTACTTCCACATCATACTTGAGTTTGGGGGGAAAAGGGACCTTGAAATTACTTGTTGAGACAACCAAGGAATCTGCCATAGTGTTCTCCTCTCTTGGAACAAATGAGATATTAAAATCCAAGAAGAAACTATCAATCATATCCCAAACTTCATTTCGGTAGTCCCTTAACCTGGGGTGCTTAGCCTGATACAAATTTCTGACTTGATGAATAATCAACTCAACATCTCCAAACACTGCTAGTTCTTCAATTTTCATGTCTTTGGAAGCTCTCAAACCCAAAACAAGAGCCTCATATTCTGCCACATTGTTTGTTGTTTCAAATTCAATCTTATATGACAACGATATGGTTTTTTTGGTAGGGGAAATGAACGCTACCCCAAAACCAACACTTTCCCGAGAAGAGGCTCCATCAAAAAACATTTTCCAAACAGAGGTATTGGGAGGAGGGTCTTCACAAGAGGTGATGGGATGCTTTATGATTTCAATAGGTGTTTGAGGAGCATCAGTGAGTTGTATCATGCTGTTTTCTAAATCAGTATCAACTACGAAAATTGGGTGATTGGTCGGATTTGCTTCATCACTGATGATGTAAGCAAGTTTTTCTTCCCTATAAAGCCTTCTATGTTCCCCCCCAAACACATGAATAATGACATATGAAATATCCATCTGCAAATTCCCCCCCAGTCTTTTGATCCAAGATCTAGACAAGAGCATCCCAAACTTAGGGGGAACATCAACCACCACAATATCCATGACCACACTTTTCATTGGCAATTGGAACAAGTAAACAACTAGGTCTTTAATAACCCCAAGGCACTTCATATTTCTGGAATCAAATGAGTACAATTCATGGTAGGTTTTTGTAACCTCCAACCCAAGCTCATCCATGACAATCTTAGGCATGATATTGTGAGATGCCTGAATCCATCAAGAAGTTGTGCAACACTTTATCATGAATGTTCAATGATGTATAGAAAGGAGGGGAGGAATCATCCCTATCCTCTACCAAAGGCCCCCGTATGAAAATTGGTTTTTCATCTTGGAGGTTGATTGAGTCTGTGGGATGAGATGAAGGTTCAGGCTGCAACATTTTGGAAAGGTACATTTTGAAGTCCTCATTCTTGACTAACTCTGAAAAAGGTACAAGGATTTTAATCTTTTGAATCTCATTCTCAAAGTAAAAGAGGAGGGAGGCTTCATAATCTGCTTCACTTCTGGGATAGGATTCTCAACCACTGGCTAGGGTTTTTGTGCCTATTTTTCTTTACTGCAAGCTGCCACATACTTAGAAGGTTTCACTGTTCTAGTAGGCTGATCAGGAATGTCAGGCTCTCCTTCTTTCTTCTTCGACCTTAGGTTTTATCTATTTGAATTTCCACTAGTCCTTTTCTCTTTGCTTAGCTCATTTAGTTGGTTGTCCATGAGAGCCTCTTCATATGCAAATTGAGTTAAATGAGGAGATGAAGAGGTGTCACCAAGACAATGGATTTCAGGATCAACTTCTTCTTCCTCTCCTTCTTCATCAATAATCAGGTTATTTTGTAGAGGGGCTTGGATTTTTTGATCATCCCTATCTCTATTTTTTTGATCTGTTTGGATGATATGAGGGGAGTTATTTGGTCTTCTGAAGTTACCCCTATTATCAACATTCTAGGGGTTCCTATAACTCTTCCTTCCTTCAAATTTCAATTTCTCCATTTCTGTAGAAAGTGATTTTACCAGTTTTGTCAACTCATCCACTTGAGGTTGGACAGCGGAGGAACCAGAGGTTGAAGCTTCATACCTACCTCTTGTTTTGTCTCTATCAACCTTACTCCTAAGTTTTTCAACTGTCAATATATTGGACTCTACTTCAAGGGCTGCATCTTTCATATGAGCCAAGGAGTTAGCTCTTCTTTCTCTCAATAGGAGGCAAAAATCAGGGTCAAAAGAACTAACATAAGTAATCTTGGCAAAGGTTTTTGTAGGCTTAATTTCAGTGGGAATCTTATTGTACATATTATTAAACCTCTTTGAGAAGTCTGAAACAGATCCCCCCTCTTCTCTCTTAAGTGCCCCAAATTTTGTAATATAATAAAGGAAATCTTTTTTATCCCCCCAATGTATTAAGAATGAATCATCCAGAGCTTCAATCCCATAAATAGATCTAGGAGGCAAGTCCCTAAACCATTTCCTAGCCTCACCATCAAGTATCTGTACAAAAACTCTCATCCACACATCTTCATTTTCAATGAGCTGAATATCTGCAAATCTATAAAAAGCTGAAAGGTGTTCTTCTGCAGTTATGTCTTCCTCCCCTGTGAACTTGGGCATGTACTTAAGGTAGTCTCCGACTGGGAGAGAATTCACAGGTTGAGGTAAAGCAAGAGGGGAATATCTAGCGGCCACTATGGAAGCCATTCTGTCTATAGGAGGATTAACACCTGCCATTGGGATGTGGAATGTAGGAGAACCAGGGGGAGATGGAGTTTGGACAGGTGGAACTGGAGCTGTGTTTCTAGGGGAAAGGGAAAGTGGTTGAGTGTCGGAGGAAAATAATATGGGGTTCAAAGGAAAATAAGTTTCCTCCTTTCTATATACAACAATTCCGGAAGGAGGAAGAGTAGGAAAACCCAAAGTGGGAAAATATTCTAAGGTTCTAGGTCTAAACCACTTTACAATATTAGGGGAAACAAGGGTGACAAAAATTTCTTCCAAATGAGATATAGAAGGGGATAATTCAACAAAGAAACTCCCAAAATTTAAACTTATGGAAACTTCAACAGATGGTATAACACGAGAATTATATGCAACTACTCAAGTTTCAAAAGAAGAAGTTTGTAAATTACCAGAATCACCTGGTACAACGGATGAAAGTCCTTCTTGAAAGGTATTTTCTTTCTTGATAATATTTTCTAAGTTAGCTTCAAGTGTTTCCAGAAGCAGCTATGGAGTAGACCTCGTGTGTCTTCCTTTTGGAGCCACAACTGAAACAGTGGAGTTGTCGGTTGCAAGCTGCAATCTTCAAGGTACTGTTTTCTTATGCACCTTCATAATCAAAATTTCTTTTTTCATTCTATCCCAAGGAATATATATTCACTTACATCCCCAAAAATGATGCCATTAATGTTAGCACTAAGAGTCACCCTCAGATTGCAAGAGGATAAGCCTAGTACCCATCAAAAATTTTGGTGGATGTTGGTTTTATGAGTGGAGGTAAAATGCACAGGGAAGTGAGATCCTCATTAAATTTAGTCAGTGATTTGAGTTTAAGTGTGAGTAGAAGGAAACTTAGTGAGAGATGAATAATACTGCTATGAGCATCTGGTTTTCAAGCATCTTGGTGAAGAAAAATCAGGCTCAAGACCACTCTTGAACTCAAGTTTCAGACATTGAAATATGTCACAGTAGCATAATAATCAAACCTACATTATCATGCAACTACAACAACTCGACTGGATCCTCCATGCCCAAGCCTTTCAACATAAGGGGAAATAAGGCAACAAGGAAGCTGATTAAAACTGGTCACAACACTACTGTAATCAAACCTACATTACAATAGAACTATAAACCTCAACTAGATCCTCCATGCCCGAGTGTTTCGACACAGTTTAAAAAAAGAGATGAAAGAAGCTGAATCTATTAATGCAAAAGTCTCGAATTTGATACATAACCAGAGAAAAGTTCTGGCATCAAAATTACACAGTAGGGATCTCGACTCAACCAGTTGACGAACTTAACAAAATATTGAACTGATCTATTTATACTCAGATCAGTCCACAACTACCAGGGGTGTG
Organism: Picea mariana; assembly: GCA_032191745.1. Taxonomy (NCBI): domain Eukaryota; kingdom Viridiplantae; phylum Streptophyta; class Pinopsida; order Pinales; family Pinaceae; genus Picea; species Picea mariana. The sequence continues at coordinate 93,218 of JASDQU010738247.1, read as the reverse complement.
ATTTGGCCATTCCATTCAAAGCCTTTCATCTGCGCCTTCTTTTGTCAGACTGTGCGTGTATCCTCCTGTCATACACAAATTCATCTCAGCATGGGCCTATAGGAAAAATCATCCACTGTGGTACCTCGGGCTGACAACTCTGTCTCCACGACCAGACCCTCCATGCCTTCTATTTATGGAGTGAGTCGAGGTTTCCACCACCACTCCTTTCTCATTAACTGATCCTTTCTCGGGACCAAGATGCGGCTTAATGCATAGGGGGGTGTCACGCGTTGCTTTCAGATTTGATGCTATATGAGAACATCATTGAGGGGCCATCAAAGGCAGTTTGGATTCACATGACTTTTGAGCCCACAATCCACCACCTTCCGCCACGTATCTCTTTCGCTATACCATGGTTTCAATTACGGGACCACTCAAGAATTTTATCGTTCGAGCATGTTGCGTCCCCACAACGAAACATGGTCGTTGATTTGATCGCGATCTACGATCTGGGTGCACCTGCTAAATTTAGCGCCATCGCTAAAGTTTATCCGCCTACTAAATTTGGGGTCATTCTAACCGTGCTTGGAGATGGCGCTACTTTTGGCGCTGAACAAGAAGACTTCTTGGAGGATGATTTGATATGATGGTATGATGTCACTACGCTGATGTGTCATGAAAAGATAAGTGACACATGTCACTTGGAAACAAGCGGATGATATGCCCAAAGGTGCCTGGAGTGGGTGCCACCTGTCATCGCTAGATGGATGCTAGATGTCATGACTGACGAGAGCGCCACATATTTGAACTGATGACTGCCACATACTTTGTCACTTTAGATATTGGGTGCGGTATGCATGTAGAGTTGGAGCTCCAAAGTGAACAACGACCGTTGATTTGGGGAGGACACCCGGCAAGGATTTGCTAATTCCAGGAGAAAACATTCTGGATGAAAACGAGAGTGAGGAGGCTGAAACTCCTGAAGCACGGAGTCCTGAAGAAAACTACCATCGTTAGATTTGGATGGACATGCGACAACGATCTATGGACTTCAAGAGAGAACGTTCAGGATGAAAGCAAGAGGGTAGGAGCTAAAACTCCCAAATTAAATATTGACTGTCCAATGGAAAAGGATGCGCGATGCTAGAACTGCAACTCCAAGGCTTTTGCGTAGCCACTAATCCTCTCACAATTTTGACATGCCAAATACATGCGATTTGTTGATATGATCATGATCTATGATCTGGGAAAGCCCCACTTTGTTTTTCCACACGTCACTCTTGGATGGACCCTGCTTCCTGCTACGAAGATCAACGACTCACAATTACTTCGGGCTTCGACTCTTCGAGACTTTTCAATGCATAGCTCTTACAATCCACCGAAGTGAGTGATCTACCTCCACGTGTCCTCAGCCTTTAATGGATTAGATTTTCTTCGGGACTTCGACTCCTCTGTCTAGTCATTAATCCTTGTGCTACTTTGAAATACAGAACGCCCAAGAGCTGTTGATATGAACTATTCATGGGATCTCCGCTGTTAAAAATTGAGCCTGTCTGCTTGCTTGTGTTTCAAGCCTGAAATGGACTGTTCTGAATGATGTAATTTGTGCTCATGGTTGTTAACTGTATAAACAAAGGACTTGGACAACCCGATGTGAGCTCAATCAATAGCAAATAAGATGACTGGTAATTTGGACCAAAGATCACGATATGTATTCATCCTTTAAAGAAAATAGAAAACCCTTGAGCTGAGAATTAGTTAAGCAAGACACTAAGGAAAACCAAATCATTGATCAGAAAGGGAAATTGACTTTATCAAATAGAAGGGAAAAAATCCTAGGAATGGTGTGCAGAAAAGAAGGAGACGGAGCAGGGGTGTAGACTTGGGTATTCACAACAAAAACATACGACTCTTGAAAAATTTATGTGATAACAAGATCAAGGAAAAAAGGGAAGCTTGCAAATTCGTCAGCACAATCTTGCACCTAGGTTGTCCTCCTCATCTATGCCCTCAAAGGTGCTTTTATACCATTCTCAAGGGGTTGAGGTGGTTGAACTCCATTGTGTACGGGCTAAGGGAATTTTGAGAATGAGCCCAACCAAAAACCCCGCTAAAAAATGTGGAATATTTTATTTTTCATATTTTTTGAGGTCATCTGCAAGTGACAAACTAGCAAGGCATGAACATCCATGGTTTTCATACAGGTGACCCACAGATGGAAAAAAAATTGTTTTTTAGATGAGTTTTGATCTGGATTTTATGAGCAGAACAAAATGAATAAAAATTGTTATTAAAAGATGCTTAACAAAGAATAACAGATATACAGTAAAACTGGTTTCTATTCAATAAGGAAATAAGCCGAAACATTAAAATGCAATGAGAAACAAGCTTGCTAGAATGGTGGCGGTTTATCACTAAGAAGAGATGTGATGGTTGCGCTCATTCGCAATAATATCATTACAATGAGGCTCTGAAGGCCTTTTTACAATAAACAAGATTTCCAAAAACCCTATACATCCAAAAACCTAACACTAGGAGATGAAGCACCAAAAGTCATGTGGTTCCCGTTGGGGTAAGTTAGTACATCAACTTCTCGGGGTCGTAACTTTTTCATATGATCTTCGTTTTAGGCGCACGATAGCTTGTTGAAAAGGTATATCCAAGGAATACACATGTTTCCATCATACTCCGACTCTGTCTATAGTTTTATTGTGGTGAGCCCTAAAAATGTTGTTTAGGGCCTCAAAACGACCTCGGAAGTCAGGGACCTGAAAACTAGGAAAAACTACGAAACTGAAAAACTACCAAAATGAGCCAGTTGGAATAGGTGGGAGGCCACCACCATCCATTTGGATCAAGTTTGGTGAAGGAGGATGAGATTCATGTTTGCAATATAGAGAAAAGGGATAGGCCATCTCACAAATGCAATTGATGTGGCAATTTGTGTTATAACAAATGTCCCCTAATGTGTGAGGTCAAAAGGGAAACTTATGGCCAAAATATATTATAACTCCGATAGGAGAGGATGCATTGAAGTAGATCCATTTAAATTTCCCAAACAACTGATCCAAGAACATAAGCCATCAGGAAAGATTAAGTAAGAGTATTCTCTTCCCGATTCGGGCATACCCATGCTGAGAAGTGATGTAAGCATGGACACCAAATCAAGTACACTGCATATCCATAGGATATATGAAAGTATGATTTATTTCCATGGCCACGAACAATACACAGTGGATCCATGTGATATATATAAATTAGCAATCATGGCCACAAGTAATACATAGTGGATCCATGCAAAAAGTAGATCATATCCATGAATGGATACACAACGGAGATACATATCAAAATCAAAATCAGAGGATATCTGGAACCAATGGAGTGAACAAACTGACCCTCTACAAGTACCAATATTTGAGGGGTAGTACAATATATGTCGGTTAGGAGAAAAAAATATGTGATCCTCATACTTCACATGAATTCTTCAAAACAATTCGTTGTGGTACGAGTCTACACCATGTGAATAGATATGTTGGGGTCGAACATAATGAGACATTGTTTGATTGCCAGTCATTGATGTATACCATTAAAAAATTGGAGACGACCCATTGATGATGATAATGGGCGTCAAAGTACCATGGTACAATCTAACAAGCGTGAATAAATGAGCTGGTGTCGAACACCTGGTAGAATCTATCGATTAGGGGACATTGATGTATTCCCACTATCAATAGCGAGGGAACCTGCCACTAATGAATGAAATACCCAAGGTACCACACATAACTCTATATCCATGTCCCAGAGCAAGATGTGTTGAAGTCGATAGGAATAGATTCACTGGAAGGAAGGCATTAAGGCATCCTCCATACTACAACACGAGGGGTAGTAGAAGGCCAAGTATTTGGAAGGACTAATATAGACATATTTTAAGGACCTGCTGACCGCTATATTTTCTTTTCCTTATTTGTTCTCGATACTTAGAAAATTTTCTTTTTTTTCTTATTTGGAAGCTATACCTTGTCTTTTCCATCACCATACTTAGAAATTTTCCTGTTTTTCTCACTGCGGATTCGCGGGTCCCTGAGTCATTCATCTCCATTTACCCTACATGCCCAACCGACAGTGAAAATTAACCATTTTCTAACCTTTTTTCTTCCCACAAAACACTTAGGAATTTTCTTTCTCTTCACAATAGGTTCACGGGTTGCCAGAATCACGGTTTCGCTTCAACTTTTCTTTCACATCCACTCTTGCTGTAACATTATTTTCATCTTGGTACTTTTCTTGAGATACATTAAATGCTGGTACTATAGAAGACAATTTCCTTGCAAATTACGAAAGGGCTATTATTAATGGCATAATTCTCAAGGGATTTTCATTCAATTTGCATTAAGTTCTTCATTGGGAAAATATTAAGTCGTTATTATTTGGAAAAGGGCCTCATTTATATGAATATATTCTAAGTAAATATACAAACAATCCTCCACATTGATTATTATAGGAAGGAAATAGTTTTGTGGGGATACAGTGAACATTTTTGGATAGGAAGATCATAATTTCAAGTGGTTGAGATCTTACTAGTACTACTCAAGATTGCCTCTACTTCAAAGAAATGAAAATGTAGTATGGACATCAAGATTTTTTCTTAATGGGTGTGTACCGAAAGTATTCGATTGTAAAGAAGTCGTCACCTGGTGTGTTGATAAGTATATAATTCCAAACCAAAGAGCCATTGAAATCCATGGTGAATCTCCTATTTCATTATAACCAGTTGTTTTCAGGAAGATGTTAAAGTTACCAGAGACGAATCTTACCTTTAAAGGAGAAGAATTGAGGGATTTTCTCAAGAAAATAAATAATGGACTCAACCTTCTACAAGAATATATTGAAGACCCCGCGTCAATTCCTATTGACATAACAAGGATTCAGGTTAGTTCCTTGAAAAACCCTTATCGAGAATTTGCATGGCTATTCACTAGAGTTACTGGTCAAGAAAATACAACAACCATCTCTTGGTTGGCTCTGTACATTTTTCATTTTACAGTTCATGAGAAAGCCATCTTTGATTGATGAATGCTTATCTCTATCGAAATTGTTTCCCATCTTTCAAATTTTAAGAAAGAAAATAAATTCTTCATGGATTCATACTTAATATTCGCTATTACGTACTGCCATATTTTCAAGGAATTAACAATTGGAAAGAGGATAGACTATAAAATTTACCATGTAACTATCTGGTACCAAGCTCTTTGGAGACAAAGACCTCTATTTACTTTTATGAAGCACATAATGAATTGGTTACAATTTTCAAGAAAATTCTCATTGGAGATAACACATCCAGGTTGTCATAAGAAGAAACATTTTTTCTAAATAATAATGGTACCCTGGAGAAGAGGGAAAGTTATAATGTCATTATAATTTTTTTCTTTTGAGAAAGTCTTGCTTTTCTTCCTTACTACATTTCAGATAAAATATTTATCACTGAAGTTGCTAGGAAATATGGATTCTAGATTCACCTTTTTCATGAGAAGATAATTTTTTTTTTATCCCATTGCCGTGGAAAGTCATAGAAATTGTATTAAGAAACATAATCATAATTGATGAATTCTCAACCCATTTCAATCATTTGAATTTGAAATATGCAGAAAAAATCAAAGGGTTTGAACCAAGTCATATTTTTGTTGACCACATGTAGTCACTAGAATTCAGTAATGCATTTACCCAAACAATTGTATTCATAGAAGAAGAGGGTAGTCCTCAAGATACTCTGGTGAAACCTATTGATGATATTGAAATTGTAATAAACACTATAGATCAAAATAAGCAAAAAGGAAAGGATCCAAATAAAAAAGTTGCTCAATATCGAGTAGTTTCATATAAAAATAGCCTACCCAAATACAATTTTCAAACAAAATCTCAATGAAAAAGGGTTTCAAGCGACAATTCAAGTGGAGGAGGTGATAAAAATCCTCCTCAAGGAAAAATGGAAAATCCCCAGTAAGAAAGATGAGAAAATTTCCCTGCAAGAAGAAATAGAGCAACATGTATCTGAAAATGATACAAATAACTTATCTCTTGAGGATATGGATCTCGAAGTTTATATTGAAAATATACATTTCCCTAATGAATAACAGAGGTTACAAGAAACCCAATAGATTGCAGTTGAAATCACCGCACAAGAAGAAGATTTTTCAGAAGAAGAATCATTTACTATAAAAAATTCACTATTTGAAAAAAAATCTAGAAAGTGAGTATTTAAAGGAATAAATTAGAGAAATAAAAAAGGAAAATCCCATTCTGAATATGATCTTAGTAAGTTGCATGCATCTCAAATTTCTAAAATACACAAGGTAATTGGTGATTCCTTGGATGTTTCAATTGATGAATTGGAAGCACATAATTCCAAATTAAAAGAAAAAGTCAGAGAAATGGAATCCATGTTGATGCATCCCCCTATTATTGCAAGCCCATTAGCCACTGTGAAGCCAAGAGCAATTGATTTGAAGTTGAAGGGATCGACAAGTTTGTTAATGGCTGTTAGAAAATTTGTTGAGGAAAAATTAAAAAGAAGAATGTCACTTATCATGGAGGCATGGGATGTATCATGTAATATTATATCTTTTGGATCTCAATTAAATGCCTATAATGAATTCCTTCAAGAGGATTATGAAAACGAGGAAGGGTTTTATAAAGATGTTGTTACACAATTTGAAATAAAAGTTTCCAACATGACCGATATCAAAATAAGGGAATAAGACTTTCCCTCTCCAGCCAGAATGAAATAGTTGAAAGCATACTGGATCAAAAAGATCAGTAATTTGAAGGATATTATGGATAATTGCAATGAAATTGTAAATAAAAAGGAAAAATTGTTTAGAAAACTCACTGAGATAGACTTGGAAGGAAACACTGAAGAAGTACAAGACTCAAGATTAATTATGAATTCTATATTTATGATGAGGCAATAATTTGAATAACACGTGGACATATTGAAAAGCATTTCAGCTGAAAAGTTCAATAGTATAATTGAATATGATGAAAGATAAATTGAAAATTGGCTAGTAGATTATGCAAACAAAAATCAAGATATCGAAGAGTCAATTCACAATATTTCACATGACTTAAGAGATTTTGAAGGTGAGTTATTTGATCTTAAAATCAAACATGAGATAAATGTGGCTCCAATGAAGGATTACATAAAAGAATGGTTTAGAAAATATCTAATCAAGATTACCGAGGAAAATCAAGAAGCGACAGTTAGTACAGGTCTAGAAACCGCCAACAAGGAGGATAAAAGGACAATAGAAACACCAACGTAAGAAGATAGATTCCTTCATAGTAAATCCATACTGATCACATTTTCCTTCCTTTTTCAGAATTCATCCAGTTTGATTTATTCTTTTGTTGGAAGAATATGACCAAATTCTAATAACTTCCTTTCGTCTTCTGTCCATATTTTGTTGCTCGCACCATATTCCAGTTCTACATATTCTTCTTCATATTTCTCATATGTATTTAATGGTCCACAGGAGATCCAATCCCAATCCATTCATGGATGAACGCCTTTAATTTTCCAATATTGTAAAAGACTTATATCATTTTTGAGAAATTCCAAAGAACTATTTCAGAGTTAATTTCGATTATGTCTTGTAACTTTGAGTTTTGAGTATTATATATTTGAAGTTGACTTGTCAAACTCTTATTTTTTATATCAATAAGTAATACTCTTTCAAATTTCTCTTATGCGCTGGACCATTTTCCCTTTTTATTTTGAATGTGATCATAAATATCTAAAACTGTGATGGATATGAGAGTTTCTGTTATTTTTTGCAATTTACTCATTTCCAACAAATGTGATGTTTAAGGTTTCTGGTCCATTTCTTAGGAACTCCTATATTTTATGCCGTTTTAAATTTTGTTGAGCGATAAATATTTGGGTTTTTCTTGTTGGAATAATCCAATATATATTTCAAAGAAAATGTTTTGAAAACTTT
>JASDQU010738247.1:46385-80246 GCA_032191745.1 Picea mariana | reverse complement strand
ATATATATATATATATATATATATATATATATATATATATATATATATATATATATATATATATATATATATATATACATTGAAAAACAATCGACATGATCAAGGAGGATCCAGAATGCTCAAAAGTGATTCAAGATGATCCAAAATGCTTAAAAATGGTTTTTTCAAATGTTTTTGAAAACAACTTAATTCTATAGAGCTCGACGATAGATTTAAAACACCGCAAAAATCGCCTCAAACGAAGTTTGTATGAAGAAGTTATGGTTGGTCAAAGTTTTGGTCAAACATGTCAAAAGTCAAAGAATGTGACACATGTCACCACTAGAAAGGTGACACATGTCATGTCCGGTCCATACATCTAACATATGACGTCATGCTATCTTCAAAATGTTGATGTGGCAACATGACAAGCTGCCATGTGTCACCCATAAATGACATTTTTGGGGTCCATGTGGACCAATAAAAAAGTGTCAAGTGTCATTCATACAGATGATGTGGCACCCGTACGATGATGTGGCAGGTACAGTTGGCAACCAAGTGGCAGATCCATACAGGTACAAGTGGCAAATAGGTGGACCAGTGAAGACATGACACATAGATCAATTAGAGAGTGCCACGTGGCACTCTCTGATTAGCCAATAATGACTAAGGGAGAATCGAAATTTGTTGGAGGTCAAATGGAATAGAACCCATGACATATGGAGGAAAATTCAAATATTACAAAGAATATTATGTAGTCTTAACGACAAGCCTCCTACCAATACACCATGCATGTTCACTGTTATAACTAACATTAAATATTATATTTAATATTAAACCAATTTTGCCCAAGATTTCGGTTGGTGGGCATGAAAACCAATGCCCGAGACATGGAAATAAGTTTCAAAGAGATGTCATGCATATAATTTCATGCCAAGTTCATAATTTTTCTTCGTTTTGCGTGCAAGAGGTGTCCCTCTTTTGGGTTTGTCACGTTTTGCATGCTATTGAGTTCTTTGAGGGAAATATAGGGTGTTTATACTCATTTTTCTCAAAATTTTGAGAGAAATTTGATGGTGATGTCTATTTTGTGTAAAAATGCTATGTATGAAAAGTCTTAGTCCAATTTTTCATGTATGAGATCCATAGTCTTGTTATGGGTGCAAAAAGGGGTCTTTAAGAACCGGTTCAGAACATAGTCAAGTTTGTACTCATATTTCTCGGAATTTCATGAGGAATTTAGTAATGACCTTTGTTTCTGGGATTGAGCAACAAAATTGAAGAGTGGCATCAAATTTGACATTGTAAGCCCATTTATTGTAATTTTGGCATTTTGAGAATTAATAAGAGCAGTCTATTTCTCTCTATTTTGGCACTCATTATTTCCGCAAGTTATATTTATCAGTTAATGAAGTTTATCGATAAGTAAGACATTCAAATGATTTTTTGCAAATAGTCAAGTCGATCTTCAATTTCCTGAATCTGGTCGGATGTTTATGTGTATTTATGAACTAATTAACATTTAAGGATTTTCGGGCTGAATTGGTATCAATTTTTTTTGATATTTCAAATGAAGTTGGTATCATAACTCATTTGGTATTTTCAAATCACAACAAAACCTCGAAACAAAGTATGACAATCATCCCTGTGTTTATATAAATGAACAGATGGAGCTCAAGATAAATCCCTAAATGCTAACATGGTTGACAGAGCGTTTCCATGAAGAAGTTTCTGACTAAAACCTAGAAGATATATTCTTTCGATACATCTCATCATAGTTATGCTAAGATTTTGTTGGGTTTTTATTCATATCTACTGTGCTACGAATATCATTTTTTTTTAATTTAATTTCTATTTCATTTTTAATGTTGGATCGAAAAAATCATAATAAACACCAAAATATTATTAGAATAATGTACTTAACATCATGAATGCATGCACCCACTTGATATGCCACAAATAAAATAATTTGCAGGGCGAAGAATAAAAAATATAGCAGTATATTGACATTCGAAGAATAGAAAATATTATTGACATTCGAACTGGAGATAAGGAAATACAAATGCTAACAATAATATATACTTCATCCAACAACCCATAAAAGTCATTCAGAACAGTGCACCCATAAAAGTCATTCAGAACAGTGCACCCATAAAAGTAATTCAGAACGGTGCGTTATGAAGTATGATATTACACTTTTAACAAGCAATGAAGCCAACTAATTCTTTTCTAATTTATCTGGACATTGCATTCACAATAGCATTATAGCTATATAAATTAAATAGGAAAGGAAATTGCTACAAGTTATCTAAATTCTATTTAGAGTAGAAATAAATATAATATTAATGGGTTCAAGTTAAATTGAATATAATTCTACTGCACCCATGATAAATTCAGTCATTCCATATCAATCATAATTACTTAAATTTTTTTATAATGATGTAAATCCAAATGAAATTAACCAGTATTACCATCACTGTGTGAGTATTGTTGTTGGATTTTGAATGTGATCCAAGCTTGTGTAAGCTTCGTTGTAGCTTCGTCAATTCGTCGAGTGTTGTGTCAACCTTGCCAATAATTCTATAACCTTCGACAAAACCTCATCGATCCTCACTGGAACTAGTTGATCATTGAAATGAATCACCGGATACCTCCCTTCCAATGCTGGTAGGTACTCTTCTTTGCCAAGGCCCCCCAAGCCACAATGGGGATGTATAGAACGAAGTCGATCTCTATGTTATGGGATTTTTTCCCTATGACCTTGGGTCATGTCACATCAAAGTGAGATCATATGTAAAAGACAAAACCTACCCTCACACACAACAATGCTATAAGAAAATAACTACTTTGAGGAGAGAAAGAGAGAAGGAGAAGTCTCACACCTTGTATCCTACGTCTGATGTAGATCCTTGCTTTCCACCTTTTATTGTTCTCCTGATATCCACTGGTATAAACCTGCAAAATAATACCAAGTCTATGTTGCAACAAGGTAGTTATGAATTCAAAACATACATATAATGTGCAAAAATTCAAGTATATGAAGCAGACTAACATATATCAATAGATTGAATCAATTTATGCACATATGGAGGGAAAGATAACTCTTTTATTGAAAACAATATAAGCAGGTAGTTACAACTTGAATCTAACTGCCATCACTGCCTCAAAGCCAACCACCCAAGTTCCTCCACTGGTCCTTCAAGCATCAACTCAACATGATGGCTCTTCCTCGGATGACTCATAAAGGATAGGATCACACCCTACAACCACATATGGGAGGGGAAGGAAAGCTGGAAAACAAGTTCCAGATCAGGGGCATGCTACTTAGAGGCTTTGTTAGCACTGAGAGTCACCCTCATATTGCAAGAGGATAAGCCCAGTACCCATCATAATTTTTGGTGGATGTTGGTTTTATGAGTGGAGGTCAAATAGAAAAAAATCAGTACAAGAATGATTTTAATCATAGAAACTGGACAAGCAATGCACATGGAAGTGAGGTCCTCATTAACTTCAGTCAGTGATTTGAGTTTAAGTGTCAGTAGAAGGAAGACTTAGAGAGAGAGGTGAACAAGACTGCTATGAGCATCCGACTTTCAAGCAGCTTGGTGAAAAAAAACTCAGGCTCAAGAGCACTCTTGAACTCAAGTTTTAGACACTGAAATATGTCACAGCAACATAATAATCAAATCTACATTATCATGCAACTACAACAACTCGACTGGATCCTCCATGCCCAATCCTTTCAGCATAAGGGGAAATAAGGTAACAAGGAAGTTGACTAAAATTAGTCACAACACTACTGTAATAAAACCTACATTATAATAGAACCACAACCCTCGACTGGATCCTCCATGCCTGAGTGTTTCAGCACATTTTAAACGAAGATATGAAAGAAGATGACTTCTATTAATAAGTCTCAAATTTGATACATAACCAAAGAACAATTATGGAATCAAAATTCTATAGTAGGGAGCTCAACTCAACCAATTGATGACCTTAACAAAATCTTGAATTGATCTATTTATACTCAGATCAGTCCACAACTACCAGGGGTGTGATCTAGCCATTCCATTTAAAGCCTTTCGTTTACGCCTTCTTCTGTCATATTGTGCATGTATCCTCCTGTCAGACGCAAATTCAACCCAACATGGGCCTGTAGGAAAACTCGTCCACCGTGGTACCTTGGGCTGACATCTTTGTCTTCACGACCATACCCTCCACGCCTTCTATTTATGGAGTTATTCAAGGTTTCAACCACCACTCCTTTCTCATTAACTGATCCTTCATCGGGACCCGGATGAGGCTTAATGCCTAGGGGGATTCCACACACTGCTTTCAGATTTGATGTTATATGAGAATGTGATTCCGAGGCCGTCAAAGGCGGTTTGGATTCACACTGCTTTTAAGCCCGCAATCCACCACCTTATGCCACATATCTCTTTCACTATACCATGGTTTCAATTGCGGGGCTTGTCAAGAATTTTATTGTTCGAGCATGTTGCTTCCCCACAATGGAACATGGCCATTGATATGATCGCAATTTGCGATCTGGGCACACCTGCTAAATTTAATGCCATCGCTAAAGTTTATCCACCTGCCAACTTTAGGGTCATTCTAACCATGCTTGGATATGGCGCTACTTTTGGTGCTGAATAAGAAGACTTCTCGAAGGATGATCTGACGTCAGTACGTTGATGTGTCATGATTGGAGAGGTGACACGTGTCACTTGGAAACAAGCGGATGATATGCCCAAAGGTTCCTGGACTAGGTGCCACATGTCATCGCCATATGGATGCTAGGTGTCATGACTGACGAGAATGCCACATATCTGAACTGGTGACTTCCATGTACTTTTTCACTTCAGAGATTGGGGGCAGTATGCAATTAGAGTTGGAGCTCCGAAGTGAATGACAACCGTCGATCTAGGGAGGACACGGGATGGGTATCTGTTAACTCAGGGAGAAAACATTCTAGATGAAAACGGGAGCGAGGAGGCTGAAACTCTCGAAGCCCGGAGTCCCGAAGAAAACTACCACCATTATATTTGGATGGACACGCGACAACAATCTGTGGACTTTGGGAGAAAATGCTCCAGATAAAAGTGAGAGGGGAGGAGATAAAACTCCCAAAGTCTGAATTCCCAAAGTAAATATTGACCGTCTGATGGAGAAGGACATGCGACACTTGATCTGCAACTCTGGGGCTTCTACCTAGCCACTAATCCTCGTGCAATTTTGACATGATGAATACACACGAGTCGTTGGTCTGATCGTGATCTATGATTTGGGAAAGTCCCACTTTTGTTGCCACGCACTGCTCTAGGATTGACGCTTCTTCCTGCTGCGAATATCAACGACTCACAATTACATCGAGCTTCGGCTCTTCGGGACTTTTCAATGCAGAGCTCTTACAATACTCTGAATTGAATCTTCCGAAGTGAGGGATCTACCTCCACGTGTCCTCAACCTTTAATGGCTCATATTTACTTTGGGACTTTGACTCCTTTGTCTAGTTGTTAATCCTTATGCTAATTTGAAATACCGAACGACCGAGAGCCATTGATATGAACTATTCATGGGATCTTTGCCATTGAAAATCGAGCCTGTTTTCTTGCTTGTGTTTCAATCTCGAAATGGACTATTTTGAATGATGTGCTTTGTGCTCATGGTTGTTAACTATACAAACAAAGGACTTGGACGACCCGATGTGAGCTCAATCAATAGCAAATAAGATGACCGATAATTTGGAACAAATATCGTGATATGTGTTCATCCTTTAAAGAAAATAGAAAACCCTTGAGTCGAGAATTTGTTAAGCAAGACACTAAGGAAAACCAGATCATTGATCTAAAAAGGAAATTGAATTTATCAACCAGAAGGGAAAAAATCCTAGGAATGGTGTGTGGAAAAGAAGGAGTCGGTTTAGGGGTGTAGACTTGGGTATTCACAACAAACACATGCGACTCCTGACAACTTTATGTGACAACAGGATCAAGGACAAAAGGGAAGCTCACAAATCCGTCAGCACAATATTGCACCTAGGATGTCCTCCCCAGCTATGCCCTCAAAGGTGCTTTTATACCATTCTGAAGGGGTTGAGGTGGTCGAAATCCATTGTATATGGGCTAAGGGAAGTTTGAGAACGAGCCCAACTGAAAACCTCGATAAAAAATGTGGAATATTTTATTTTTCATATTTTTTGAGGGCATCCTCAAGTGACAAACTAGAAAGGCGTGAACATCTGTGGTTTTCACACAGGTGACCCGCGGATGGAAAAAAAATGTTGTTTTTTAGATGAGTTTTGATCCAAATTTTAAGAGCAGAACAAAATGAATACAAATTATTATTAAAATATGCTTAACAAAGAATAATAGATATACAATAAAATTGGTTTCTATTCAATAAGGAAATAAGCTGAAATTGTAAAATGCAGCGGGAAACAAGCTTGCTAGAATGGTGGCAGTTTTTCTCTGAGAAGAGATGTGACGACTGCGCTCATTCGAAAGAATATCATTACAATGAGGCTCTGAAGGCCTTTTTACAATAAACAAGATTTCCAAAAACTCTAGACATCCAAAAACCTAACCCTAGGAGATGAAGCACCAAAATTCATGTGGTTCCCGTTGGGGTAAATTAGTACATCAACTTCCCGGGGTCGTAACTTTTACATATGATATCCATTTTAGGCGCACTATAGCTTGTTGGAAAGGTATATCCAAGGAATACACATGTTTCCATCAGACTCTGACTCTGTCTATAGTTTTATTGTGGCAAGCCCTAAAAACGTTGTTTAGGGCCTTAAAACAGACTTAGAAGTCAGGGACCTAAAAGCTAGGAAAACACTGCCAAACTGGAAAACTACCAAAATGAGCCAGTTGGAATAGGTGGGAGGCCACTGACATCCATTTGGATCAATTTTTGTGAAGGAGGATGGGATTCAAGTTTGCAATATAGGGAAAAGGGATAGGCCATCTCACAAATGCAATTAATGTGGCAATTTTTGATATAACAAATGTCCCCTAATGTGTGCGGTCATAAGGGAAGCTTGTGGCCGAAATATATTAGAAATATAATAGGAGAGGATGCATTGAAGTAGATCCATTCAAATTTCCTGAACAACTGATCGAAGAACATAAACCATCAACATAGATTAAGTAAGAGTATTCTCTTCCCGAATCGGGCATACCCATGCTGAGGAGTGATGTAAGCATGGACACCATGGATGAATTTAGGGCCTAAATTTCGCTCATGGGCTAATTTTCCATGGTTTTTCCAAAAATGAGATTCGCTATTTTAAAAATGATTCACCCAAATTCTATAGGATAAAATTATGTTACCTTAAAAATCACCAAAATTTTATAAAAACTATATAAAATCCTTAAAAATTTGAATATTTTTACAAAAATATCGCCAAACATTTATAGTTGGCATATGAAGGATTAGTAAGAATCTCCAAGGTTTCTACATTTTAAAATAATTTTCCATCCTTAAAATCATCCATGATGGACACCAAATCAAGTACACTGCATATCCATAAGATATATGAAAGTATGATTAATTTCCATGGCCACGAACAATACACAATGGATCCATGTGATATATATAAAGTAGCAATCATGGCCACAAGGAATACATAGTGGATCCATGCAAAAAGTAGATCATATCCACGAATGGATACACAGTGGAGCTACGTCTCAAAATCAAAATAAGAGGATATCTAGAACCAATGGAGTGAACAAAATGACCCTCTACAAGTACCAATCTCTGAGGGGTGGTACAATATATGTCGGTCAGGAGCAAAAAAGATGTTATCCTCATACTTCACATGAAATCTTAAAAATGATTCATTGTGGTACGAGTCTACACCATGTGAATAGATATGTTGGGGTTGAACATAGTGAGACACCGTTTGATTACTAGTCATTGATGTATACCATTAAAAAACGAGAGACGACCCAATGATGTTGATAATGGGCATCAAGGTACCATGGTAGAATCTAACAAGTGTGAATAAATGAGCTAGTGTCGAACACCTGGTAGAATCTATTGATTAGGGGAAATTGATGTATTCCCACTATCAATAGCGAGGGAACCTGCCACTGATGAATGAAAGCCCCAAGGTACCACACATAACTCTATATCCATGTCCCAGAGCAAGATGTGTTGAATTCGATAGGAATAGATTCACTGGAAGGAAGGCATTAAGGCATCCTCCATAATACAACATGAGGGGTAGCAAAAGGCCAAATATTTGGAAGGACTAATATGAACATATTTTAAGGACCTGTTGACCGCTATATTTTCTTTGCCTTATCTCTTCTCCATACTTAGAAATTTTTCTTTTTTTTCTTATTTGGAAACTATAGCTTGTTTCTTCCATCACCATACTTAGAAATTTTCCTGTTTTTCTCACCGCTGGTTCACGGGTCCCCAAGTCATTCATCTCCATTTACCCTACAGGCCCAACCGATAGTGATACTTAACCATTTTCTAACCTTTTTTCTTCCCACAAAACACTTAGGCATTTTCTTTCTCTTCACAATAGGTTCACGGGTTTGAAGAATCACGGTTTCGCTTCAACTTTTCTTTCACATCCTCTCTTGCCGTAACACTATTTTCATCTTGGTACTTTTCTTGAGATACATTAAACGTTGGTACTATAGAAGACAATTTCCTTGCAAATTACGAAAGGGATGTTATCAATGGAAGAATTCTCGAGGGATTTTCATTCAATTTGCATTAAGTTCTTCATTTGGAAAATATTAAGTTGTTATTATCTGGAAAAGGGCCTCATTTATATAAATATATTCTAAGTAAATACTTAAACAGTCTGCCAACTTGATTATTGTAGGAAGGAAATAGTTTTGTGGGGATACAGTGAACATTTTTGGACAGGAAGATCATAATTTCAAGTGGTTGAGATCCTACTAGTACTACTCTACATTGCCTATACTTCAAAGAAATGAAAATGTAGTATGGACATCATGATAGTTTTTTGATGGATGTGTACCGATAATATTCGATTGTAAAGAAGTCGTCACCTGGTGTGTTGATAAGTATATAATTCCAAACCAAGGAGCCATTGAAATCCATGGTGAATATTCTATTTCATTATAACCAGTTGTTTTCAGGAAGATGCTAAAGTTACCAGAGACGACTCTTACCTTTAAAGGAGAAGAATTGAGGGATTTTCTCAAGAAAATAAATAATGGAATCAACCTTCTACAAGAATATCTTGAAGACCCCGCGACAATTCCTGTTGACATAACAAGGATTCATGTTAGTTCCTTGAAAAACCATTATCGATAAATTGCATGGCTATTCACTAGAGTTACTGGTCAAGAAAATACAACAACCATGTCTTGGTTGGCTCTGTAAATTTTGCATTTTATAGTTCATGAGAAAGCCATCTTCGATTGAGGAATGCTTATCTCTATCGAAATTGTTTCCCATCTTTCAAATTTTAAGAAAGAAAATAAATTCTTCATGGATGCATACTTAATATTCGCTATTACGTACTGCCATATTTTCAAGGGATTAACAATTGGAAAGAGGATAGACTGTAAAATTGACCATGTAACTGTCTGGTGCCAATCTCTTTGGAGACAAAAGAACTCTATTTACTTTTATGAAGCACATAATGAATTTGTTACATTTTTCAAGAAAATTCTCACTGGAGATAACACATATAGGTTATCATAAGAAGAAACAATTTTTCTAAATAATAAGGGTACCCTGGAGAAGAGGGAAAGTTATAATGTCATTATAATCTTTTGCTCCTGACAAAGTCCTGCTTTTCTTCCTTACTACATTTCAGATAAAATATTTATCACTGAAGTTGCTAGGCAATATGGATTCTAGATTCACCTTTTTCATGAGAAGAGAAATTTTTTTTTATCCCATTGCCGTGGAAAGTCATAGAAATTGTATTAAGAAACAAAATCATAATTGATGAATTCTCAACTCATTTCAATCATTTGAATTTGAAATATGCAGAAAAAATCAAAGGGTTTGAACCAAGTCATATTTTTGTTGACCACATGCAATCACTAGGATTCAGTAATGCATTTACCCAAACAATTATATTCATAGAAGAAGAGGGTAGTACTCAAGATACTCTGGTGAAACCTATTGATGATATTGAAATTGTAATAAACACTATAGATCAAAATAAGCAAAAAGGAAAGGGTCCAAATGAAAAAGGTGCTCAATCTCCAGTAGTTTCATATAAAAATAGCCTACCCAAATACAATTTTCAAACAACAGCTCAACGAAAAAGGGTTTCAAGCATCAGTTCAAGTGGAGGAGGTGATAAAAATCCTCCTCAAGGAAAAATGGAAAATCCCTAGTAAGAAAGAAGAGAAAGTTTCCCTGCAAGAAGAAACAAAGCAACGGGTATTTGAAAATGATACAAATAACTTATCTCTTGAGGATATGGATCTAAAAGTTGATATTGAAAATATACATTTCCCTGATGAATAACAAAGGTTACAAGAAACCCAACAGATTGCAGTTGAAATCACCGCACAAGAAGAAGATTTTTCAGAAGAAGAACCATTTACTATAAAAAATTCACTATTTGACAAAAAATCCAGAAAGTTAGTATTTGAAGGAATATATCAGAGAAATAAAAAAGGAAAATCCCATTCTGAATATGATCTTAGTAAGTTGCATGCATATCAAATTTCTAAAATACACAAGGTAATTGGTGATGCCTTGGATGTTTCAATTGATGAATTGGAAGCACATAATTCCAAATTAAAAGAAAAAGTCAGAGAAATGGAATCCACGTTGATGCATCCCCCTATTCTTGCAAGCCCATTAGCCATTGTGAAGCTAAGAACACCTGATTTGAAGTTGAAGGGATCAACAAGTTTGTTAATGGCTGTTAGAAAATTTGTTGAGGAAAAATTAAAAAGAAGAATGTCACTTATCATAGAGGCATGGGATGTATCATGAAATGTTATTTCTTTTGGATCTCAATTAAATGCCTATAATGAATTCTTTCAAGAGGATTATAAAAATTAGGAAGGGTTTTATAAAGATGTTGTTATAAAGTTTGAAATAAAATTTTCCAACATGACCGAGATCAAAAGAAGGGAAGAAGACTTTCCCTCTCCATCCAGAATGAAACAGTTGAAAGCATGCTGGATCAAAAAGATCAGTAATTTGAAGGATATTATGGATAACTGCAATGAATATGTAAATAAAAAGGAAAAATTGTTTAGAAAACTCACCGAGATAGACTTGGCAAGAAACACTGAAGAAGTACAAGACTCAAGATTAATTATGAATTCTATATTTATGATGAGGCAATAATTATAATAACACGTGGACATATTGAAAATTATTTCAATTGAAAAGTTCAATAGTATAATTTAATATGATGAAAGAGAAATTGAAAATTGGCGAGTAGATTATGCAAACAAAAATCAAGATATCGAAGAGTCAATTCACAATATTTCACATGACTTAAGAGATTTGGAAGGTGAGTTATTTGATATTAAAATTAAACATGAGATAAATGTGGCTCCAATGAAGGATTGCATAAAAGAATGGTTTAGAAAATATCCAATCAAGATTACCGAGGAAAATCAAGAAGCGACAGTTAGTACAGGTCGAGGAACCATCAACAAGGAGGATAAAAGGACACTAGGAACACAAAAGTAAGAAGAGATATTCCTTCATAGTAAGTCCATACTGATCACATTTTCCTTCCTTTTTCAGAATTCATCCAATTTGATTTATTCTTTTGTTGGAATAATATAACCAAATTCTAATAACATCCTTTCGTCTTCTGTCCATATTTTGTTGCTCGCACCCTATTCCATTTCTACATCTTCTTCTTCATCTTTCTCATATGTATTTAATGGTCCACAGGATACCCAATCCCAATCCATTCATGGATGAACGCCTTTAATTTTCCAATATTGTAAAAGACTTATATCATTTTTGAGAAATTCCAGAGAACTATTTCAGAGTTAATTTCGATTATGTCTTGTAACTTTGAGTTTTGAGTATAATATATTTGAAGTTGACTTGTCAAAATCTTATTTTTTATATCAATAAGTAATACTCTTTCAAATTTCTCTTGTGCGCTCGATCATTTTCCCTTTTTATTTTGAATCTGATCATAAATATCTAAAACTGTGATGGATGTGAGAGTTTCTGTTATTTTTTGCAATTTATTCATTTCCAACAAATGTGATGTTTAAGGTTTCTAGTCCATTTCTCAGGAAATCCTATATTTTATGCCATTTAAAATTTTTTTGAGCAATAAATATTTGGGTTTTTCTTGTTGGAATAATCCAATATATATTTCAAAGAAAATATTTGGAAAAATTTATAGAGCAGTACCACCTATATAAAAATGCATGGGGATTAGTATCCTCATTAGGTTGTCATTTCGGTCTTAATAGACTCATACGTCAACATTTTGGCGACCATACTAGGGAATTGAAAAATAATGTTTTGGTTTTATACCAATATTACTCATGACTCAACCTCAACCTGAAAAACCTAGTTACAAATCAGATTGGGAAATCAAAGAAGTGTTTTACATTAGTTGTACAATCTAGTCCTCGAAAATGCTAAGACTCCCGAAGAATTGGAAAGATCTTGGAAGACTCTTGTTCAAGAAGAAGAAAGATAAATTCTTAGAAGAAAATAAGTTAAGAAAGATATTGAAACTGGAATCATACAAAGGCCCTGCTACCAGAAGTAAAAGCAAGAAACTCGAAGAAAAAGGAGAAAGTTCAAATATTGAAGAAGAAAAAGCTCAAATCATGGAGGATACAGAAGAAATAATTGAGGAAAGGCACGAAGAAAGGCGTGAGAGAAACATAATTCCATTAATAAGGGCTAGAAATTCCCCTCTCAATATTCAAGGAGAGAAACATCCCTTACCAACTCTCCCATAAGGAGCATTGCCAACGTTTTCAGAAGATGGAAGAATTGATTCTAAAAGACATCTAGATTTTTTCTTAGACATGTGTGATTTTCATTTAATACAACATGATGATGTTATGGTGATATTATTCCTCTAGACACTGACTAGCCAGACATATGAATGGTACACGTCTCTTTTTGACCATATTCAGATTTTGATGATATTGAGAAATCATTTTTGACCATGTATGCTCCTCTAGTGGCATACCATAGTCTTCTAACCAATTTCACCCAAATTCTCATGAATAAAGGAGAAAGAATTCAAGATTTCAATCTAATATTTTTCAAAACACTCAATGAAATCCTTAAAGAGAAAAATCCAAATGATCCAGTACTATTGGGTTGTTATAAAAATGCAATGCCCTCAAATGTAAAGTTTTCCATTAGAGCTTCTTTAATTGGATATTTAGATCATGCAATACAAAAAACCATAGAAATGGAATAAATTATGTTGGAAACTAGTGCAGACCCTAAATTTGTTCTTGGAAAAATTCAAAAATGAATGGACAATCTTACCATTTCTGATCAAGAGGCATCGATTTTAAGAATAATTGAAGATCAAAGAACTCATAATACCGAAACTCTAGGAAATGGTGGAGGGATGCTTAAAGGAACAATTCCTAATTTAAGAAATGACCTAGAATTTGCACAAGAAATGAAGCAAAGGATGGAGATAGCGCAAATGAATCAAACCATCTGACATATGCAGAATGAAATCACTTTATTAAACAGAAATGATCATTATAATACTAATCCAAGAATTCATGTTCCAGAGAAAAGGAGAAATCCAATTCATGAATAGAGAGCAATAAATGATGGTACTAGTGATCAACAAGGACAAAGAATACCAAGGGCACCGAATCCGAATACATTAGTACTTGAACATGCTTTTAATGAACAAAATATTGATCAAGAGGTTGACTATATTCAAGAAAAACTTATTGAATCTGTACAGATGGATGAAGGCGAGTCATCCATGTATATATTCAATGAGCAAGAGGAGAAACATATGTTGCAAGACAATGTTGTCCAAACACAGGCACAAATAAATATATTTAGACTGAAAGAAAATATAGAAAAAGAAAAGGAAAAAGAGAATAAAAAATCAAGTGGCTTAGAAATAAGTAAGAAAACAAATTCTAAATACAACTCATATGACATACAATATAATTGAAGATATTTCCAAATTCAGAATCACCCCGCCTTTTATGGAAGTGATTAAAATTCCATGGCAGAGAGAAAACATTCTAAGAAGTTTGGATGAGATGATATAAGTAGTAGAATGGATGTGTTGCAAATTCAAGGAAAATTCAAAACATACCAATAGTCGGGCTAAAAGGAAAAGTTCCCCCTTTTTATATTTCAATAGAGAATCATGATGTAGCACTTCATAATTGTTTGGTAGAAATTGAAGTGACAAATAACATTATTCCCTTAGCAGTAATGGAAGCACTTGGTATGAGCTGTACTAGATATTATGAGACGGGTGAGACAATTTTATGCCATTGATTCTAGAAAATTTTGTTCTTATGGAGAAATTAAAGACTTATATGCTTGGATCATAGCTTTCTATGATATCATCACTGTTTTCACCATCATAGTGGTTGATCTTCCTCCATTGTTGATCTTCCTCCATCCCATGGAGTAGTCCTCAGAAGAGATTGGTCATCAATGGTTGGAGGTTGTATCATGAATTATGGTAGTTGCATGATGGTACCAAATAAAGATGGAACAATGCTTAAGGTGCCTCATGAAAACATAAATCCCTTCTCTTTCAAGAAGAAAGAAAATGAATTAATGGAAGACTATGTTGATGCAGGGATTGAAAATTATGTTGTACTCTATTCAGAACAATTATAAGATTTTAAAAGGGAAGAAAATTCTTCCACTGGATTTTGGAGAATGTTATTTGATGGTGCATGTTCAAGCATGGGGAATGGTGTTGGATTTGTCTTCAAAAGTGATAAAATTATACATTCACATGCTATCAGATTGGAGTTTTCATGCACAAACAATGAAGCAAAATATGAGGTATTGATTCAAGGGATGATCCTGACATTATAAACAAAAGTAGAACATTTTTTTATAAATGGTGATTTTGAAATGGTTATAAACCAAATAAATCAAAAATACAAAATAAAAAAGGAAAGATTGAAAACTTGTGTGAAAAGAGTAAATGAACTAATAGAGTTATTTAGTTCATTTAACATATCTTTTGTTCCTAGAAAACACAACCGGAAATCAGATTCTTTGGCACTTGTTGCATCATTTTTTAATCCATATGATCTCCGGAATAATAATACTTTTCAAGTAAATAGAATTTGCAGGCCCTCAGTTCCAGGTAATCAAGAATATCTCCAAGTATTTGAGAATGATGAAGAGTTGAATGGTTTCCTTGCTAATGAGGATGGACTTGAAGAAATTAATAGTAATGTTGCACTTGTTCCAAAAAAATGTATCAAATACGAGTCCTTCTTTACAAGAGATGATCAAGACAACATTTTAAAAGAAGAATAATCTTTATGAAAAGTGAAAGGAGCGCAGAAGATAAACATTGGAACAAAAATCTCCCCTAAATATGTGAATCTTGGGATTGATAGTACTCCAAAAGAAATTGTTCAATATAATGCATTATTTAAATAATACTTTGATGTTTTTTCATGGACCTATGATGGTATCAAGGCATATGACAAATCAATATTCCAGCATGTCATACCATTGAAAGAGGGAGCTAAGCCATTTAAACAAAAGCTCATAAATATAAATCCAAAGTTCAATCCCTTGGTAAAGATAGAACTGGAGAAGTTAAAGAAACCTGAAATCATTTTCCCTATCAGACACTTAGAATGGCTTTCCACTCTAGTAGTAGTGAGGACGAAAACTGAAGAAATTTGTTTGTGTGTCGATTTCATAGATCCGAATAAAGAAAGTATTAAGGATCACTATCCTCTTCCTAACATGGAATTTTTTCTTCAGCAAGTTACTAGATCAGCTTGTATGTCCATGTTAGATGGTTTTTTCAGGATATAATCAAGTATTAGTTGCAGAGGAGGACATGCCTAAAACTACCTTCATAACACCATGGGAGATATATGCTTATGCTCGTATGCCTTTTGGCCTAAAGAATGCTGGAGATAATTTTCAAAGAGCCATGGATCATGATTTTAAAGATCTAATAGAGAAATTTATGGATGATTATCAAGATGATCTCATTGTCCATTCCAATATAAGAGAAGAACATATAAATCATTTAAGACAAGTCTTTGAAAGATGAAGATTAAATGGGATTTCTATGTTGGTTGTGGAGCCCGATTATCTTCCTAATTCATGTGTAGGTCAAAGAAAGTGCAAGATACACAATTCTTGGCCCCCCATTTTTTTTTTGTTTTTTTCAATTCAAATATTGTAATTTTGTATTCAATCTAGACAGTTCATTACAAGGTTGCATATCTAACCATAGAAGTTATGTTAGGGTTTTTTTCCCTAGAAGGAAACCCTCTTTTATGAGGGAATTGTATTGCGGATGTGTTTTATGGAGAATATTGTATTCCGAGAGAGAAGACTTTGAGAGAAAGAAGAGGAAGTTACAACGAGTGTGTTGTAGGTTGTATCCTTTCATTTTGTTGGATAATAAAAAGGAAGGACCCGTAAATTTATCTGGTGGACGTAGCCCACACTAGGTGAACCACATATATGTGTGTCTCTATTATATTGTGTATCTTATATGTTTTATTTCTGCATTTGTTTTATTTTATTTCTCTGTGATCCTTTTTTTCTAACAATTGGTATCAGAGTGAAAGGTAACTCATAGAAAAAGAGGGTTCCTGGTTTGAGTGGGAGAAATGGCGGAAGATGGAAATTTTAAGGTCGAGAAATTTAACGGCCAAAACTACCAACTATGGAAGATTCAAATGGAAGGTTATTTATATCAAAATCATCTATTCCTACCATTGTACGAAATAACAAAGAAGTCGACGAGTATGACAGACAAAGAACGGAAGGTTCTTGACAAAAAGGAATTGGGAATGATATGGTTGTTCCTGGAAACATCAATGGCTTTCAATATTTCAAAAGAAAAGAAAATGAAGGATCTGATGGAGGCATTGGATAAACTATATGAAAAACCCTCGGCCTTAAAGAAAGTATTTCTAATGAAGCGATTATTTAATATGAAGATGTCATAAGGTGGGTATGTTGTAGATCATTTAAATGAATTTAATATGGTTACTAATAAGCTAAGTTATGTAAAAGTGGACTTTGATGATGAGGTTAGGGCTCTTCTAATCTTGTTCTCATTGCCATAAAGTTGGAATGACTTGGTCATGGTTGTAAGTAACTTTGTCTCTGGTTCAAACACTCTAAAATTTGATGATGTTATTAGTGTTAACCTTAGCGAGGAAACGTGATGAAAAATCATAGGTGAGACATCAGGTAATGTGTTAACCATGGAGAAAAGGAGAAGACAAAAGGATAGAGTAAAGGGCTCATGGAACCATGGAAATTCTAAGAAGGGAAGATCCAAATACAGACTAGGAAAGGTAGTTTTATCACTCTAGGAGTCTCTCTAGGTTGTAGATCGAGAGAGCTTCGTAACTTAATCAAATGATCAATAATATATGGGAAATTGGATCAAAGATGAATAAATCAAAAAATCACTCCTTCACTCAAGACAATTTGAACATATTGAGACAAAACAAGGCTCTCAAAAGGTATTTATCAGATAGTTTTTAAACTCAGATGGATGGAGAATGCTAACTATATCAACAACATCACATATATTAAAAACATATATGAAAGGTCAAATATAACCAACAAAATACTTGTGATTCTTAGTTTACTAATGCAAAGATAAGATGACAGTTATCAGTCATTAAGTAAAAAAGGAAATGAACATAACATTCAACTCACAGGTTCAGAATAAGCAAGAAGGATGAAAGTCTGAACAATAACAGTGCAAGAAGCTTATCATTCAAGTATATATATCAAAGTATTTACAAATAAAAGAGTCTATAAGAGTCTTCCATCTCAAACCACAGTCATGAAGACTGCTCCCCCCTCCTAGTCTTTTACAAATGATAAAAATATATACACATACAATTAACAAACTGTCTCTTGTTTTTAGGAAGAAAAAAAAAAAAAAAACTAAATCTAGAACAGACTGTGAGGTGTCTCGAATTATTGTAATTGGAGTCAAATCTCCTTAGATTTGGAATGATCCTCTTAGTGATCTTCTTCCATCTGTACTCAATCACTGATGGTTCACTGCCTTGAAAACAAGATCTGATTGACTTGCTGGAAATTCAAATTTAAGTCTTCCATATGTCGAGTTTTATCTACCTCAAATGCCGGAGTTACATCCCTCTAAATCTGGAATGCTGCAACCGATTTTGTGATTCGAATCTAGAAATTTGAGGTGCTCTGCCACTTATCAATAACCTTCCTTTTCACCTGAACATAGCTATGAATTGTTCACTCATGCGCTAAAACATTTTCTGAATTGATGTGGAATTTACAATGAATGTGGATGACATCTTCAACCCCTTAACATTGTTTAGTATCCACTCCACAAAGTAGGAGTAATTCTTGTTCTGCACATTCAACATCTGTTAACAAGTACCCAACATACTCTCCCTCCATAGAAGTCTCATTTATACTGTTATGATCAGATGGAATTGCAGGGTTCTTAGAAATTGTCTATCTTTTTGAACATCTGTTATCCATAGCAGTCAATGGTGCAAGATTTCTACATATATTTCAAGTTGTTGTGTACACAATTATTTCGAGAAAAAAAATGAACCTGCAACTACACCTGAAAATAATTCTTCAAAATCCAGAAATGATAGATTGTGGTATTCCAAAAACTCTGCATGTACCATTGGTAGACATGATTGCAACGAACTCATAGCTTTTGCAACTTATAAGCATAAATGGTTCTGGCTCTTGAACTGCTCCATTCCCTGGGAACGCCTCATATATTCCCTGTCATCCACTACAACTCTCTGTATAATGTCACTAGTAGCCTCTTACTTTCTTCCATGGTGTCTTTTATTTAATGCAACCTCATTTGCATATGTCAAACATACACCTACATAAAATCCATTTTTGGATGGTTCCACCAGTGCAATGTCTACTATTTCCTTCATATTGATAACTTTAGCACCCTGACGAACAACATTGCAAGTTAGTAGTGCTTTAGGTTTGTAGTCTATAATTCATTGAGCAAGGGACTCAACTTAAAAATTCAACAAATACCACACTATGAATAGCATTGATGTGAGCACAAGTAAGCATGGCTATCGACAATTCTTCTAACATAGGTAAATAAATTGCCACTGCATCTCAATATAAGGAGGAGATCCTAGTTCAATTGCTACGATTGCTCGACCCTTTAGATTTTACTATGCATGCTCACATTTTCAAAACAACCATAGATCGTATTTCTTTTCTAGGGGAAAATATTATGTAGGAACAAAATTTTGATACTTCGATCAATCCGGTCGAAGTAGCGTTCAGGTTGGATAGGGAAGTCATGATTTAGAACAAGAGAGGTTTGTTACATCCTGTGCATCATTATTGGTGATGTTTCTATTTTCATTGAGGAGAATATTTAAATCAGTCCTGACAAAAACCCTCTTGCTTTTAAGATCGAGCCAACTTTTCAACAACTATGAACAATTGAGCTTTACCCACCTCATGGATATGTATTTATCCACATACGACTAGCTATTTAAGCTTTACACATGATCTCGACACCTGCAAACCTATTGAGTAAGGTTATGATCCATTTTAGACACTTGGTTGCAGGCATTATGAACTTGTATAATACATAACATAAGTCCCATGGACTTCCCCTTGGTGCCTTAAACACTCGAGCTCGACACCAGGAGCTTCAGTATGCTATTAGCATTTGCCCCAAACCTGTAGCCTGACACCATACGCCTTAAAACCAATAGTTGTCAACTCCGTGTCCTAACATATCTATGTTTTTTCTTAAAATTTCACCATATGGGCATATCCCACATGTATTGGGAAATCAAAGATTGTCATGCTTATATGCGCCCATACTCCTACGTATAATCGATGAGTTATGTAGAAGATTAGTCTCGGGCTTGGCGCTCGGCACTGGGTTTTGTGTTAGTTTATGTGTTGACTCAGAGTTTGGCATATACGTTAGTTGGATATGTAGCGTGAATTAGGATTAGTATTAAAGGTTGATACTTGAGCACACACCACTTTTTTGGTAAAATTTGCAAATAAAAATATATTTTTTATTTGAAAATATAAAGAGGCATAAAACTAAAGTTTAAGAAAATAATAACAAGGTCTTTTGGAATACAGGTCAGAAGGCAGAGTCAAAAGAATATTGGTCAAAAGAAATCAACGAGAGATTTTTAAAGCTTGATCAAGGATTTGGTAGTTATGACACTGGCCAAAAGACCTAGGAAATCAACGAATCAAGTACAAATTGATGAAAGCGCTTAAAAAAATTACCAGTACATTTTGAGCGCTAACATCTAGCTCCAACTAGGATGGAGACCTCCCTGCAAGTCTCCAAGAATCTAACAGACCCTGTGCCTTTACCATTGGGATATGCAGTCAATTGTGCAACCTCTCTCTGCAAACTTTCAAAAACTGGACATTTATTCAAGCAATTAACTGATAAACTGTTGGAAAACTTAAAGGAAAACAAATGATCGAGGAGAGAGATTTATTTCCTATGCTACCATACTTCTAACCAGTTCTTCAACTTGGTCAAATAAAAGAAAACTTCCATAACATCCATTCAAGTAACATCAAAACTGAAATAACCTTGTCTCTATCACTAATCATTTGATAATAACTGAAATATAATATCAATGATAGATAATCCTTTAAGAAATGATACTCACCCATAAGTGTTGGTGAAATGAAATCTGAAATTTTCAAGTGATCTGAGCTATATGACTCCATCAAGGTTGAAACTGGATCCTTGAAACCGGGTTGGTCTTATAGAACAACTTCTCATCCATAAATGAATCTTTGCTTGCAAACATATGACTTTCTAGTTCTCTTGTGATCAAATCTTGATCATCAGTAGCAACAACTCTCTCTTCAAAATCATGATCACAAGATGATGATAAAACAAGGTTTAAAGCATATTGATTATGGTCAGCTAGAAACATGTAATTACCTATGCAATCATCAATTACCTCATGATCAAAATGTTTTGAAACTTGATTATCAACTTGCCATGCATACATGTCCATAGAAACATCTGCAAACACTGGAGAATCTGATTCCAATATGACATATACTCACACTCTCGTTGTTGTTCTAGATCTACCTCATACTCATTGCCTTATTGCTCAAAATATGAAACATACTGACAGTTCCCATGCTTATGTGCATGCATTTTTTCAAAGTAAGTTGGATCTCGGATCCTCCTGGAAGCACATATATTCTCCTCAATTTCTTGGGCATCTTCAAATAAGCATGCTAAGGATGAAGACTTCCTTTATAGCATGAGAAGGATAAGATATGAATGTTGCACCATAACATATTATACCATGGCAGTGATCTCAGTAGGCTGGATCTCCAGGGGCATGCTATGATACATGTTATAAAATCTCCTGTTAAAGATAGACAAAGCTTCTTCCTCCTCTCTCCTCAAGGCATAAAAATCAGCAAGGTACAAATCAAAAGATTTGTTCTCACCCCAATGCTTCGAAAAATCATAAGACAACTCAATCCAAGAGCCAATGGAATCATCTCTCAAACTCTTAAACCATACTGCAGCATCTTTGAACAAAGTTTTTGAGAACAACCTCATAATAATATCATCATGAATAATCTCGAATTGATCAACAAAATTTTCAAAGAACCCCAAATGCCTCTTAGCTGTAACATGATCTTCTCTAGAAAAACGGGGAAGATACTCAAGGCAATTAAGAGGATGAGGATGAAGGAGGTATAATATACTTAAAGGTTTAAACATCTTCATCATGATTTTAGTTTGAAAAGCGGTGGGGTAATCATGAGGATTAACAAGCTGATTGGAAGGCTCAATAGTCACTGAAGATAATAAGATCTGAGAAAGTTTTGCATCGGTTTGAATCTCCTCAAGGTCACAAGGATGATCAGATTCATGAGGGATTTGAATGCAAAGATCATCCTTATGAACAAGCTGAGGTGAAGATACTGAATCAACATCTACAATACAAGCAACATGCATATCTTCTTCTTCTAATGATGGATATATAAAATAAGGATGATGATAATATGAATAAACAAAACACAATATGATCCTTTTGATACATGAATGGAAAAGAAAGAATGACCTGATAAAGAACAACAAAAGTTCATGAAGAAAGCTCATGAATTGATACCTGGATTTTCCTTTATGCCCTTTCATCTTTCTTTCAACCAGATCCTTCCTAGTGGAGTCTTTGATTGTGGATTTTCTAGATAGATAGTTACAACCAATATTTTACCCATCCTTTGTCTATCATCAAAAGTTGGGACTATGTTGTCTCCCAGGGAAGCTTGCTTCAAACTCCTGTCCCCAGCAATGACACCAATTTGTTATCACTCCAGGAGTCTCTCTAGGTTGTAGATCGAGAGATCCTGGTAACTTAATCAAATGCTCAACAATATATGGGAAGTTGGATCAAAGATGAATAACTCACACACTCACTCCTTCACTCAAGAAAATTTGAACATATCTAGACAAAAAAAGGCTCTCAAAAGGTATTGATCATATAGTTTTTAAACTCATATGGATGGAGAATGCTAACTATATCAACAACATCACATATATTAAAAACATATATGAAAGGTCAAATATAACCATTAAAAGACTTGTGATTCTTAGTTTACTAATGAAAAGATAAGATGATAGTTATCAGTCATTAAGTAAACAAGGAAATGAACATAACATGCAACTCACAGGTACAGAATAAGGAAGAAGGATGAAACTCTGAACAATAACAGTGAAATAAGCTTATCATTCAAGTATATATATCAAAGTCTTTACAAATAAAAGAGTCTATAGGAGTCTTCCATATCGAACCATAGTCATGAAGATTGCTCCCCCCTCCTGGTAATTTACAAATGATAAAAATATATACACATATAGTTAACAAACTGTCTCTTATTTTTAGGAAGAAAAATAAAAAAAATAAACTAAATCTAGAACAGACTGTGAGGTGTCTCGAATTATTGTAATTGGAGTCAAATATCCTTAGATTTGGAATGATCCTCTTAGTGATATTCTTCCATCTGTACTCAATCACCGATGATTCACTACCTTGAAAAAATGATCTGATTGACTTGCTGGAAATTCAAATTTAATTCTTCCATATGTCGAGTTTTATCTACCTCAAATGCCGGAGTTACATCCCTCTAAATATGGAATGTTGCAACCAATTTTGTGCTTCGAATCTAGAAATTTGAGGTGCTCTGCCACTTATCAATAACCTGCCTTTTCACCTGAACATAGCTGTGAATTGTTCACTCATGCGCTAAAACATTTTCTGAAGTGATGTGGAATTTCTAATGAACGTGGATGACATATTTTTCCCCTTAACATTGTTTAATATCCACTTGACAAAGTAGGAGGAATTCTTGTTATGCACATTCAACATTTTTTAACAAGTACCCAACATACTCTGCCTCCGTAGAAGTCTCATTTATACTGTTATGATCAGATGGAATTGCAGGGTTCTCATAAATTGTCTGTCTTTCTGAACATCTGTTTTCCATAGAAGTCGATGGTGCAAGATTTATACATATATTTCAATTTGTTGTGTACACAATTATTTCGAGAACAAAAATGAATATGCAGCTACACCTGAAAAGAATGCTTCAAAATCCAGAAACCGCAGACTGTGGTATTCCAGAAACTCTGCCTGTACCATTGGTAGACATGCCTGCAGTGAGCTCATAGCTTTTGCAACTTATAAGCATAAATGGTTTTGGCTCTTGAACTGCTCCATTCCCCGGGAATGCCTCATATATTCCTTGTCATCCACTACAACTCTTTGTATACTGTCACTAGCAGCCTCTTCCTTTCTTCCATGGTGTCTTTTATTTAATGCAACCTCATTTACATATGTCAAACAAACACCTACATAAACTCCATTTTTAGATGGTTCCACCAGTGCAATGTCTACTGTTTCTTTTAGATTGATAACTTTAGCACCCCGGAGGACAACATTGCAAGTTAGCAGTGCTTTAGGTTTGCAGTCTATAATTCGTTGAGAAAGGGACTTAGCTTAAAAATTCAACAAATGCCACCGAATGAATACCATCGATGTGAGAACAAGTAAGCATGGTTATCAACAATTCTGCTAACATAGGTAAATAAATTTCCACTGCATCTCAATATCGGGAGGATATCCTAGTTCAATTGTTGTGGCTGCTTGACCCTTTAGATTTTACTGTGCATGATCACATTTTCCAAGAAACCATAGCTCGTATTTATTTTCTAGGGGCAAAGATTATGCAGGAACAAGATTTTGATACTTCGACCAATTCGATGGAAGTAGCGTTCAGGATGGATAGGGAAGTCACAATTTAGAACAAGAGAGGTCTATAATATCCCGTGCATCATTATTGTTGATGTTTCGATTTTCATTGAGGAGAATATTCAAATTAGTCCTGAATAAAACTCTCTTTCTTTTTATATCGGGCCATCTTTTCAACAGTTATGAACATTTGACCTTTACCCACCTCATGGATATGTATTTATCCACAAACGACTAGCTATTGAATCTTTACACCTGATCTCAACACCTGCAAACCTATTAAGTAAGGTTCTGATCCATTTTAGACACTTGGTTGCAGGCATTATGAACTTGTATAATAGATAACATAAGTCTCGTGGACTTCCCCTTGGCACCTTCAACACTCAAGCTCGACACCTGGAGCTTCAATGTGCTATTAGAATTCGCCCCAAACCTGTAGCTTGACACCATACGCCTTAAAACCAACAACTTTCAACTCTGTGTCTTAACATATTTTCATTTTTTCTTAAAATTTCACCATATGGGCATATTCCACATGTATCGAGAAATCATAGATTGTCATTCTTATATGCGCCCATACTCCTACGTATAATCGATGAGTTATGTAGAAGATTAGTCTTGGGCTTGGCGCTCGGTGCTGGGCTTTGTGTTGGTTTATGTGTTGACTTAGAGTTTGGCATATACATTAGTTGGATATGTAGTATGACTTAGGATTAGTATTAGAGGTTGATACTTGAGCACACACCACTTTTTTGGTAAAATTTGCAAATAAAAATATATTTTTTATGTGAAAATATAAAGAGGCATAAAACTAAGGTTTAAGAAAATAATAACAAGGTCTTTTGGAATACAGGTCAGAAGGCAGAGTCAAAATAATATTAGGAAAAAGAAATCAATGGGAGCTTGTTAAATCTTGATGAAGGATTTGGTAGTTATGACAATGGACAAAAGACCTAGGCAATCGACGAATCAAGTACAAATTGATGAAAGCGCTTAAAAAAATACCAGTACATTTTGAGCGCTAACAGGTAGAGTGTTGGAATTGTGGGAAGAAAGGACATCTAAAGAAATATTGCATAGCTCCAAAGAAACAAAGAGATAGACAGTAGGAGAAAAATAAGGAAGCAAATGTAACATGTGATGTGTTACAATATGATTTGATTCTTTCTTTAGATAATACTATTGAGTCTTGGGTAGTAGATTCATGGGATTCATTTCATGCCACACTCCATAGGAAATATTTTCAAGATTATATTCAAGGTGATTTTGGACAGGTTTATTTGGGTGATGATGAACCATGTCAAATTGTTGGAATGGTTAAGGTAAAAATAAAGAAAAAGAATGGAAACCAATGGTTATTTAAATAGGTGAGACATGTACTAGAGCTGATAAGAAATTTAATTTCAACAGGGTAGTTGGAAAGTGAAGGTTGTATATCTATATTTATAGATAAGGCGTGGAAGTTCACTAAAGGATCACTGGTAATGGAAAAAGGAGAGAAGGTAGGTACATTATATTTATGTACTGTTAATGTTGTCTCTTCTATCTCTTTAGCTTCTACATGAGTGGATACAACGTTGTGGAATCATAGGCTTGGAAACATGAGTGAGAAGGGGATGCATATAATTCACAAAAGCAATTTGTTTCCATATCTTAAACAAGTTGATTTGGATTTCTGTGAGCACTGTGTTTATGGAAAACAAAATAGAGTCAGATTTATTAGAGTCAAAAAAGAAAAGAATAGTGAAAAGTTAGAGATTGTGCATACATATGTATGGGAACTAGATCAATTATCATCTCTTGGTGGCTTTCGTTATTATGTTACTTTTATTGATGATGCAACTAGAAAAACTTGGGTTTACTGCATCCAACAAAAAACTTATATTTTTGATATTTTTAAGAAATGGAAAGCTTTGGTTGAGAATGAGAGAGGAAAGAGGTTGAAGTGTCTCAGATCAGAAAATGGAGGTGAATATTCCAACAAGGATTTTTACGATTAATGTTCATACCATGGGATTTGTAGAGAGAAGATAGTTTTAGGATCACCATAAGAAAATGGTGTGTCAGAAAAGATGAACATGACAATCATGGAATGTGCAAGGAGTATGATATTGCCTATTGGGTTTCTCTTACAGTTCTTGGAAGATGTTGTAGATAATGATATTTACTTAATAAACAAAGGACCTTCAAGTTCTTTGGATGGTGGAATTCCAGAGGAGGCATGGATATGTAAAAGGGTAAACTATTCATTTCTAAAGACTTTCAGTTGTGAAGCATTTGTCCATATTGATAAAGAAAATAGAACAAAGATTGGAGCAAAATCCAAGAAGTGTACATTTATTGGATATGGTGTTAATGATTTTGGTTGTTGCTAATGGGATTATGAAAATCAAAAAATCATTAGGAGTAGATATGTCATATTCAATGGGAAGGTTATGTATAAATATAAATTGTAGGGAAGGAAACAAGAAGAAAAAAAACTAGAATACATAATGCTTGATGAGATCACCGATTTTTTTTTTCCAAAGGTACTAGAAAAAAACATGTACAAGAACAGGTACCTCAAACTCATGCAAGTGTTGTTAGAATATCTACTAGTTTAAGTAGACCCCATGAAAAATACTCTCCTTAATTGTATTATTTATTTTTGACTGACTTTGGTGAACCAGAAAGTTATGAAGAGGAAATGCAGGTAGACACTAAAAATAAGTGGGAGCAAGGCATGAAAGAGGAAATGGATTCCTTGGTAAATAACCAGACTTGGGACTTGGTTCAGTTTCCTATAGAAAAAAGAGCATTGTAGAATAAATGAGTTTACAGGTTGAAGGAAGAGGATGGAGGAAAAAATCAGTACCAGGATAGACTTGTTGTAAAGGGGTTTGCACAAAAGAAAGGTATAGATTTTGATGAAACATTTTTTTCTGTTGTTAAAATGACTTCAATTATGACTAGTTTAACTCTTGTGGCAATAGAATATTTGCATCTTGAATAGTTATATGTAAAAACAACTTTTCTCCATGGGGATTTGGAGGAAGATATTTATATGCAACAACCATAGGGGTATGAGGTCAAAGGAAAGGAGAATTTGGTATGAAGGTTGAAGAAGAGCTTGTATGGCCTAAAGCAAGATCCAAGGCAATGATATTTGAATTTTGACAGGTTTATGACATAACAAGGTTATAATAGATGTCATTTTGCTCACTGTGTGTATTTTAAAATTACAGATATGTTATCTTGCTATTGTATGTAGATGACATGCTTGTTGTAGGGTCTAACATGCAGGATATAAATGTGCTAAAAACGAAATTAGCTAATTCATTTGTGATGAAGGATTTGGGTGCTGCAAAGAAAACCCTTGGTATGAGAATAACAAGAGACATGAAAAATTGCAAATTGACATTGTCTCAAGGTACACAAAGAGAAGGTGTTGGAGAGTTTTAGAATGTCGAATAAAAAATTAGTTAGTACACCTTTGGCCAACCATTCCAAATTAACCAAGGAAATGTGTCCCAAGACACATGAGCATATAAAACACATATTCAAGTTCCCTTATTCATCAACAATTGGAAGCTTGATGTATGCTATGGTGTGCACAAGACCAGATACTGCAAGTATATGAACAATCTAGGTAAAGAACATTGGGAGGAAATAAAGTAAATTCTTAGGTATTTGAGAGGTACTAGTACTCATGCATTATTTTTTGGAGGTCCATACACTTTTGTATAGGGATATGTTTATTCATATATGGCAGGTGATAAATATAGGAAGATGAGCACCACAGGGTATGTTTTTATTGTAGGTGGAACAACAATAAGTTGGATTTCAAAACTACAAAAGGTTGTTGCATTTTCAACAATGAAATCAGAGTATGTTGCTACTACAAAGGTTAGTAAATAAATGATTTGGTTACATAGGTTTATGCAGGAATTGAGATAGAAGAAGGAGAATAGCATTTTGTACTGTGACAATGAGAGTGCCATTCATATTGCAAAGAACTTATCCTTACATTATAATACTAGGCATATATAACTCAGGTACCATTTCATACGATCCATCTTGGAAGATGGACATTTGATGTTGGAAAAGATACATACTAGCCAAAATCCTGCACACATGCTAACTAAGGTAGTAACCAAGGATAAACTGAGTTCCTGCTCACTTTCAGTTGGCCTTTAAACATGAAGATGAAGATGATAAATTTTCCAGGTACAAGGTGGATCATAGTCCAACAGGTACAATAATAGTGAAGTTGTTGTGATCAGTTTCCAAGTGGGAGATTCTTAGTTGTGGAACTTGATTATCTTCCTAACTCATATGCAGGTCAAAGAAACTACAGTGTACACAATTCTTGGCTGGAAGTTTTGTTTTTTGCAATTCAAATATTGTAATTTTGTAGTCAATTTGGACCATAATTTTGGAGAATGTCATTTGATGGTGCATGTTCAAGATCGAGGAATAGCATTGGAGTTGTCTTTAACATTCCTGATAAAATTATATATCTGCATGCTATTAGATTGGAGTTTCTATGCACAAACAATGAAGCAAAATTTGAGGCATTGATTCAGGGGATGATCCTGGCATTAGAAATGAAAATTGAACATTTGAGTATAAATGGTGATTCTAAACTGGTTATAAAATAGATAACTCAAAAATACAAAATACAAAAGGAAATATTGAAACTTTATGTGAATAGAGTAAATGAACTAATAGAGTCATTTAATTCATTTAACATATAATTTGTTCCTAGAGAAAAAAACCATAAATCAGACTCTTTGGCACTTGCTGCATCATTGTTTAATCCAGATGATCTCCAGAATAAGAATACTCTTCAAGTAAAAATAATTTCCAGACCCTCAATTCCTGATAATCAAGAATATCTCCAAGTATTTGAGAATGATGAAGAGTCGAA
This sequence comes from Picea mariana, assembly GCA_032191745.1. Lineage (NCBI taxonomy): Eukaryota > Viridiplantae > Streptophyta > Pinopsida > Pinales > Pinaceae > Picea > Picea mariana. The sequence continues at coordinate 50,906 of JASDQU010738247.1, read as the reverse complement.
TGATTTCCTTGCTAATGAGGATGACCTTGAAGACAACAATAGTAATGCTGCACTTGTTCCAAAAAATTATATCCAATCCAAGTCCTTCTTTACAAGATATGATAAAGATAAAATTTTAAAAGAAGAATAATATGTATGAAAAGTGCAAGGAACACATATGATAAACATTGGAATAGAAATCTCCCATAAATATGTTAATCTTGGGATTGATTGTACTCCAAAAGAAATTGTTCAATATATTGAATTATTTAAAGAATACTTTGATGTTTTTTCATGGACCTATGATGATATCGAGGCATATGACAAAACAATATTCTAGGATGTCATACCATTGAAAGAGGGAGCTAAGCCATTTAAAAAAAATCTCAGAAATATAAATCCAAAGTTGAATAATTTGGTAAAGATAGAACTTGAGAATTTGAAGAAAGTTGGAATCATTTTTATTATCAAACACTCAGAATAGGTTTCCATTCCAGTAATAGTGAGGAAGAAAACTGGAGAAATTTGTTTGTGTGTCGATTTCAGATATCTAAATAAAGCAAGTATTAAGGATAACTATCCTCCACCTAACATGGAATTTTTGCTTCAACAAGTTACTGGATCATCTTGTATGTCCATGTTATATGGCTTTTCAAGATATAATCAAGTATCAGTTGTAGAGGAGGACATGCCTAAAACTACCTTCATAACACCATGGGAGACATATGATTATGCTCGTATTCCTTTTGGCCTAAAGAATGTTGGAGATACTTTTCAAAGAGCCATGGATCACGATTTTAAAGATCTAATAGGGAAGTTTATGGTTGATTATCAAGATGATCTCATTGTCCATTCCAAGATAAGAGAAAGAACATATAAATAATTTAAGTCAAGTCTTTGAAAGATGAAAATTATATGGGATTTCTATGTTGGTCGTGGAGCCTAATTATCTTCCTAATTCATATATAGGTCAAAGAAACTGCAGGATACACAATTCTCCCCCCCGATTTTTTTTTTTTTGTAATTCAAATATTGTAATTTTGTAGTCAATCTGGACCGTTCATTATAAGGTCGCAGATATGACAATAGAAGTTATGTTAGGGTTTTTTCCCTAGAAGGAAACCCTCTTTTATGAGGGAATTGTATTGTGGTTGTGTGTTATGACAAATATTGTATTCTAAGAGAGGATACTGTGATAGAAATAAGAGGAAGTTACAACGGGTGTGATGTAGGTTGTATCCCTTCATTTTGTTGGATAATAAAAATGAAGTATTTGGAAATTTCTCTGGTGGCCGTAGCCCACATTGGGTGAACCACGTATGTTTGTGTCTCTATTGTATTGTGTATCTTTTGTGTTTTATTTTATTGCTCTGTGATCTTATTTTTCTAACATTCTCTTAATCTAAAAAAGTGCTTGTTTGTAGTTTCTAAGGGGAAATTATTGTTGTATATAGTCAGTAAGCAAAGATTTTATATCAATCTCAAAAGAGTCAAATACATCAATAAATAAAATCCTCCAACTTCAAAGAAGGGCATACAATCATTTTTTGGAAACATAAATTTTGTAAGAAGATTTGTTCTAGATTATGCAGCTATTGTCAAACCAATTAGTTTGTTGCTTAAGAAAGATCAAAGATTTGAATCGAAACAAGATATCCAAAATTCATATAATAATATCATGCATGCAATCACTGCAACACCTGTATTGATTAGTCTTGATTTTGATAGAGATTTTATCATATATTCTTTTTCTATAGAAGGGATTGTGGCTTCAATCCTTACACAGAAAAATCTAAGAGGAGAAGAGATTCCAATAAACTTCATGAGCAAGACTCTTCATGATTATGAACTAAAATATTCATAAATTGAGAAACATGATATTTCTCTAGTCAAGGTAGTGGATCACTTCTGAAGCTATAATTTGAATTCTCATGTTAAATAATATGTTCCTTCATATCCAGTAAAGATGTTGTTAAATCAACAATTAAGAGAAGGAAAATGGGAAAATTGGTTTGCTAAGATCCAAGAGTATGAAATAGATATTACGCCACTGAAAGAAATTAAAATACAAGGATTATGTAAACTTATTGTAGATAATGATTCATTAAATGGATTAATATATTATTCAGTTGGGAAGCCTATGCTAACTTCAGAATGGTACAAAGACATTATTTTATATTTGAGTTCTGGATAATTTCCAAACAACATGACTCCCAAAGAGAGAAGAGCACTGAAAATGAAGTCAAATCAGTATGTATTAGTCGTAAAATATTTGTTAATAAGGAATCATGATGGAATACTGTTGATATGTGTATATTCAAATAAATCCCAATAATTGATAAAAGAGTTTCATGAAGGAATTTGTGGAGGACACTTCACACCTACTACTACTTCCCATGGAATAATAAGATCAGGGTATTATTGGCCAACAATATTTAAAGATTCATACGCAATGGTAAGAAATTTTTTTTCTTGTCAGAAATTTTCTGGAAATATGAAGAAATCTACAATGCCTTTACACCCTGTACTGGTAGAAGAACCATTTGGAAAATGTGGAATCAATGTGATTGGAACAATAAAACAAGAATCAAGAAAAGGACATGTATACATTCTTACTTCTACATATTATTTCACCAAATGGAAAGAGGAAGTAGCGTTAAAAAGGGACAATTATGAAGAATTGATAATATTTCTCAAAGACAATATTCTATCAAGATTTAGAGTGCCAAAAAAGTTCATCACTGATAATGGGTCAATATTCATTGGATCAAAGTTTACCAATTTTTTTGGGGAATTCGGTATTATAATGGGACAATATTCAAATTACTACTCCCGAGGAAATGGATTGATCGAATCTACAAACAATACTTTGATCTAAATTATTAAAAACACAATTGATTAGAATAAAAAGAATTGACATTTAAAATTAATTGATGCATTATGGGAAAGTAGATTGACCCCAAAAGGCAGCACTAAGATGTCTCCATATACATTGGTATATGGAAAAGAAACAAAAAATCCAATCAATCTAGAACTAAACAATTGGACTTATGTTGTAAATATTGAATACATAAAATATATTTATCCTTTGTGTAGAAGGCTAAATCAAATTTTAAATTTAGAAGAAGAACGAGCTGAGGCTTTGAAGAAAACAGATCAGAGACAACATAAGTCAAGAAATATTTTGATCAAAGTTCAACAAAAAATAATTTTCAAAAAGGTGAATTGGTATTGCTTTGGAACAAAGCTAAAGAAAAACCTTTAATGCATACAAATTTCGAAGCCCTATGAATTGGTCCTTACATCATTGAAAATATCTTGAGTTTTAATTTGTACATGATTAAAGATATGAAGGGGAAAACATTAATGTTTCCAGTCAATGGGCACCATCTCAAAAGCTTCTTTGCTTGATCAAATTTCTTCCTTTTTGTATTTTGTTTATTTTTTGTTTTGTATATTCTCTTCTTTTGACTGCATATCCCAATGGAGAAGTGTTATAACCCTAAATTGCACCATACATGCATACCTAGCACTTGGCCCTCTTACTTTCTATTTTTGTCGAGCCATTACTAAACAACTCTTCTTAAAAACATTATTTTTGAATATGTACGTGCCTTTACTGCCCGTGTACGTACGCTAGCTGCACCACTACTTCTCACATACGTATTCTAGCTACACCTATACAACCCGCGTATGCCCACAAAAGTTGCAAAAAATAAAAAGTTGCAAGGAATTCGTTGAGATTACGGGATATCGGGTGGTTTCCTAACCAATTGACCAACTATAGCCCATCACCCAACCGAATAACCATCTTTTTTTCATATAAAAAGAGGTGTTGGGGTCTCATTCAAAGGAGAAACATAGAAACAGTGAAACTCTACCCATTTTTCTTTCCCCCCTTGCCCCAATAATTTGCACCCACATTGTGAGTTTTGAGCCAGAATTGCCTATTCTTTCCTTTTTCCTCATCCACAAGCCTATCCCTATTCTCTAGAGAGAAGTGTGAGAGAAGAGGGATACGTGGAAGTAGTTGGACCTTACTGAAGAGGAGCCCAGGACCAGGTTTGAGGAGCAGTCGTCGGTCTCATTTTGTAAGTAACTCTGTGAGATTAATATAAAGAAGTACTTTTTCTGTCCTGCCATATGATGTGTTGAATCTTTATGTTTGATTTACATTTTGTTATGACATCTAACCTACTAATTCATATATAGAATGCATGTTCGTAGTTTCTTGTTTATCTTTTGGTGAATGCAGGTCAGCCTTGGGAGAAGATCTGCAGTCGAGAAGTGACCGAACGCAAAGGGATCGACACCGGACGTAGAGTTTAAGGTAAGACTATCAGATCCCTATACTTTGTACTTTATGCATGAATGTGGGGTGTTGTCGGGATAGTTGTTAAAAGTGGGAGACTTTAGACGGTTATCTCTTCCTGCACTTTAGAACCCTAGTGTAGTCCGTAGGGGGGTTTTCCCACTATAGCAAGAAGATACTTGGTTTTCAGATTCTAGGTTTGCAACAATGTTATAACCCTAAATTGCACT